>JAKTYO010000059.1:24264-55038 GCA_030578735.1 Metschnikowia noctiluminum | reverse complement strand
GGGATAGCTGGCAGAAATCTTCAATATTTTTCATTGTGAAGTGCAAGTAAACTCATATTTGAGGTTCAGCGTCTGGGTAAAAAGTCGTCAGTTTTTCAAGAAGCTTTCGTGACTTTCAGATGCTTAAAATATTCATTTGTTCGGATCACTCTGTTGAATATAATTGTTGAAGACTCTGATTACAAGCGCCTTTTCTCAATCGTCGTGTTATGAAGTACGGGCGATTGAAAAGTCCTCTTAGGTTCTCCCAACGGGGCCGGGAAACACGGATTTTGATTCTTGATTTTAATTCTTAGCTAACGTAAATTTCTCTTGGCTCAATTCCAACAAATTTTTTACAGGCAAAACTATAATTGGCTGGTGTGTTCCGGCAACGGTATAAGAGGCCCTATTGGAAGGGAAGCGACAATTGACTTGAGCTTCGCGAAACCGAGGAACTAAGTATTCAAAGTAGTCTTCAAGCAGCCTGTATTGTAAGTTTGCGATGATTTATGACTTGCACGAGACTGATGTGTTCTAAGCTGTGGCTTCAGGTAGTACCTCAGCGTCTCATCAATCATCTGTGGCAGCAATAAAGAGTAAAAGGGGTCTCTGCAATGCCAAGTATTGTGGAAGTCAGATAAGCCAACGGCAGCCACAGAGTTTAGCCCGAGGCCACAGAAATTAGCCCGAGGCCACAGTCAAGTGCAAAACTTAATTGCTCTGAAAAATTTAACAACCCAAAAGTAGGAATGAAGATTTTGACACAAAGCTCTGTTTTAATAATTTGATTCTCAAACCTTTGCTGTGTCTTGAATAAGTGCACTCTTTTTTTTGCACACTGTATTCATGCCTAGTTGCTGTGGACCATTAGTATTAGAATAGAGCGAGGCGCGATTTGCCAAACACTTATCATCCATGCTGGTTAATAATCGAAGAAATGAGAGGTGCAAATTCGAAAATGCAACTCGTAGACTCCTAGACTACCATACGAAGATCATGAGATTCAAATCCTTTAAAGTATCAGATCATTCCCTATTTTTCTTTTTTTTGAAGGGCCAATTGAATTATTCACTCTACGCTTTCTCTTTCCGAATAAAATTAAAACTTGTCACGTGGTATGTTTGTATGTGCAGGACTGGCGATAAGACCGTCAGGTTCTGGGTGAAGATTCTTCACCCACCAGAAAAAGCACAGAATGTGTTTTTCTGGTTACGGTTGCTGGACGTTTATATAGAGACACTAGTAGCCTTTTTTAGTCTAACACACTTTAAGAACAAACTGCGACACTGAAAAAACTCCTAGGCTCGGGGGCCACGGTTCAGCCGTGCCGCGCGCTCTGAAGGGTCCACAGTTTGGCCCTAGCGAATAGCGCCCTGGGGCCAAGACCCAGGACCCAGGACCCAGGACCCAGAGCCTAGCCGAGCCTAGCCGAGCCTCGAGCCTATCAATATCCCAAGACGTGAAATCCATAATTTACACCCCAAGCACCACCACCGCCACCGCAAATCCACCCGCTTGTGTTTCGGCGATGGCTGTCACCGAAAGCCTCGAGTATCATTCAGGCTCCTCAACCGGCCTCTCAGAACGGTCTGTTGGGTCGCTGCTGGGGCCTTTAAAACAGCTACGCGTAGGCTCGCTTCCGCCCACTACGCATGTTTCAAGACGAGCAAAACCGAGTATATCAAATAGAATTACACAAAAACATGGGGGCCGTAAACTCATCAAAGCCAAGACAACATTGCATGACCCTGGGTTCGGGTTTCAAATCGATTTTCCGCATTCGAGCGGCTCGTTGGGAGGCGCTGCCAATATCCCGTGTCCGGGAGTGAAAGACAGCTTGCAAATGGCCACGCTTTTCCTTGAATCTGCCAAAGCCACCAGATCGAAGTACAACGTAGTGGACTCTGTGCATTCACAAGACCCACTGCTTCCCCAGACGCTGCCAGGAGGTCTGCCAGGGGGTAAACTGGTGATTGTTTCGCCTACCGTAAAGCGCCGGGCTGAAATCATCAAAACGGCGTTCGAATTAAAGTACAATTGGCTAGAAAGAATAGTCGCCTCCGAGGAATCGGCTCAGAACATGCATCCTGGGCTCGATCACTGCTACAACCCACTACAAATGCTACGAAACCGCGTCACACGGAAGAAACTCAATCATCCTTTGCCTCCGCTGTCCGCTAACCCTTTACCCTGTGATGCATTTTCGTCACATCATTCTTTGGGCGGCAAACCGTGGAAAATGCTCTGGGGCATCGATCTTGCCGAGGTTGTTGCTGACTACGCATGGAGAAAAGCTTACTGGTTTGAGCTTCGGAATAGTAAAGGCGATCTCTGGTACCCCGAGGCAAACCGAAACAGCAATGTCTCAAAACATCGACGCATCTCTCAAAAACTCCATGATAAGCTCTGGAACGACTCAGATAGCGATACACGACTCGAAGAAGGGCTCTTATTGGACATTCCGTTCCAAAGCCATGGTAAAAATTCAGGAAAAGGCACAAAAGGCAAGTGGAAGGAGAAAGCGAGACGTTTTTATGGGTCTCGTAGCTCTTCGGCTGTAGATCTACGTGGAACGCATGAACAGAATCATTCTGCGCTGAAATCCTGGGATGGAATTTCAGGCGTGAAAATTGCCCGTTTGGGAGGCACGGGATCCGCAGAATCCGAGCTGCTATTCCGATTCCAGATCTCGGGAAATGGCGATCTTGACGGATTGGTAAATGATGAGGTGAGGCACTCTGATAATTCTACAAGCAGTAGATCCCAGCCCCCGCAAATAGTCATTGACGACGGTTCGTCGAATCATCAACTGAACTCTGATATTCTTGAAGAAGACGAGACCCGCGCACCTGGAAATGGAGACGTCTTGCCTGAAAACATAAGCGACGTTTTCTTCAGCTCTGTCAATCAGAACAAGGCCCTGGTCCAACATTTGGAAAGAAGCCCAGTGAACCTGAGTTCGGTCAGCATTGAGGCCAGCCCTTTACCCGTGCCTGATCCTAATGACTCTGAACTTGCCTCTCTCTCATGCAAAATCAAATATCTCGAGTGCGTCTCGGGTATCAGCCTCAATTATCTCGACACTGTGTATCCTGTTCTTGCGGAATCGACGATTCAAAAACTAGAAAAGCTCGTGCTGGAGAATATGCGCCGTTTACTGCGCACTACGCACCAGGCTAACTCGGGTGTTTTGCCTGCGAGAGAAAATTTGTACAAAGGCTTCATCGATGAGGCAAAGAGCATTACTCATCTAGCCAATGATGAGTGTGCAGTCAAAATCGACAATTTGTTGAGCGCCGCAGATAGGCTATATGGAGAATTGAACACTTCGCTTATCATGGAGTCGAGAAGAACAAACGAGCGGCTAGACAAATTGAACCGGTCCTTGTTTGGCGGCGTCTTGGGAAGTTCGGCGCCCATCGATGAAGGTGACCTGGTTCTCAATATAACTGATCATAAATTTCTTTACATTGCTTTGGAGAACGTGATTGTCGTGGTACTTCGTCTTGTGTGGATAGGAGCGAACATTTTCAAGCCGGTCTTTGTGTTCATCAAGCTTCTATGGAAGATCCTAAAGTTGATAGTCAGCTGAGCTCAAAAAGTAAGCTGAGCGTTGCGAATACTTGCTATATATTTAATACTATCATACGGTCATCCCAATTGTGTGATGCCGGGTTCGCCGGGTGGATGCTTTTGAAAAAGACTCGTATGCATGCTCTAAGTGAAAGCTTGCTTTCGAAAATGCGATTTTCACTGTCGAGCAAGAGTCGTGCTATTCAAAAGCAAATCTGTGTTTTGCATATACGGGTCTTAAGGCCTCATCATCTAATTATTCGCCAAAAGCACTCGCAAACTCACCTAGGCTCTCTTTTGAGCCTAATTTTGGTAAGTTGACGTGAGGCACTTGTCACTTGTGTGGTCTGGACTGAAGCAGGATGTGCAGTGATTTGCTAGCTCCCCGAACGAGATGGCCGATGACTTGAACCGGAAACTCGTGTCTTCAGAAAGTCCTCGAGGAGAAACAGAGGCAATCCCCTCGATAGAATAATATTTATTACTTTTTGTGATTGGGGTGGGAGGTGCCACGAAGTAAAAGCTATCAATGTTTTCGGACAAAGACCGCACTTGTTGCGCAGGCAGGTTGATTTGGTCTGCTGGAACAAACGTCTCGAACGGGATCATCGAGTCAAGATTGAGAACAGCCTCGAATTCCAAAGTTCTTTGCTCGCCGTCTACCGATATATCGATGAGCACATTCTTGAAGAATTTCTCGAATATTTGATACTGCGCCACGGCTTGTACTTCGAACCCGATGAAAGAAAAAGCCGACTGGAAAAAAATCGGCAGATGTTCGACCAAATGACTGAACTTGACCGGCTCTCTGAAAGAGGGTTCCCACACCGTTGTCCTAACATGAACGAGTCCCGTGTATCGCGAGAAATAGGTCGTTCTAGTCTTTAACTGCCAAAGGAGGATCCGTGCTTTCGCCAAATCGTCAATCAAGAGCTTCTCTGCTGGGTAGAGTGATTTCCAAATGTTGATTTCGCCCACTCTCGCCAGGTCTAAGCGGCGCTGGATGTCCTCACACCGCAGCCCGGCTTCTTCGATTTTTTCTCTTATGACTCCGTCGGCATGTGTGATCCATTCATCGATTTTCTCAATCGTGGACAGAATTTTGACATTGGCTAACTCGCACTCAGGGGTTGGCGCAAGTACCACTTCATGTAGCAATTGAGCCGTACGCAAGCCAATAATTACCATGGCCTCGTCTATTGGCATCGCCATCAAGCATTTGTACACCTCATTCCGCTTGTTTTTGTATTTCCGGAAGAAGAGAGCAACGCGAATCTCCCAGTCCATTTGGTCAGAAAGGTCATCGTTGCTGGCAAGAAAAAAGATGTGTTCTTTTCGCCATCTGCCCGTTTCATTATACACCACAGCCAAGTATGGAAGACTGGGATGGAGGAAAGTGCCTTCTGGGTGGAAGGAGCCAATCCAAGGAAAATAGTCTTTAGCCTGCTCTATAGATAGGACTCGTGTTAGTGAATTAAAGTCTATTTTCTTCAAACTGAGGCTCAGCATGCTCGATGCAAGTGCGAGAGCTGACTCATCTTTCTCGGGTTTGGCAGGAGGATTTGGTGCCCGTTTGGACTGGTTCTCGTTCTCCGAATGCAGAGGTTCTTCTGGAATACAAAACCCTTTCAGACCCTTTTTCACAACAGGAACCACTGAGACTTTCAAAGAAGATGTAGAGGGCTTCTGGACTGCAGTTTGAGCGTATTCCGGGGCTTTGTTAACCTGAGGAACCTCATTTGTATTGCTCTGCGCTGCTGAAGCAGTAATACTGGCTGGACTGGGATTCGAAGGGGTTGTATTGTGGGCAGCGGCATTCTGATTTTGGGGAATTGTAGTCCCCACATGACTCTGTGGTGTACCGAACTGAGTTTTTGACACACTACCCGGAGATTTGGCCTGGGCCGTGTTGGTAGCGTCGACAGTCTGAAATTTTTGCGGAAGAAGGGAAATTCCTGAGCGCGACTGAGTGGAAGTCTGCCCGTTCAGGGAACCAAAAGAGGAATTGGATGAAACCGGCTGAGGCTTTGATTGGGCACCGTCAGTGGTTCCATTTACGGATGGCGCAGGCCCAGGTTGAGGCCTCAGTATTGAATTGCCGAAGCCGGTTTCACTAGAAGTCTCTGCAGATTGGTTGACTCTTTCCGGGTGCGCTGATCCTTGTGTATAAGATGGAACAGGCTCACCATTAAATAGCCCGGTAACTTGCGAGGCATGTGCATCTTTTTGCACTTGCACATTGTTGGAGGGGGCCGGATTGGGTTGTTTCCCGAACATTCTAATTGATCAAAGAGAAGAATAACCGGGGGTGGTGATTTCAAGAAAGACTGATCAAAAGGTGAAGAGGAGACGAGGTCTGAAATTTGAGAAAGCTCTGATCTGGAATGAGGCTCTGATCTGGAAATCTGCGGGCCCCAGGCCCAGAATCTAAGCCATTGCGCGATACCGGAAGGAGCGGAAAGGGAACTGTGTGGGGCGGTCTCAAATCTCGTGTCGAGAAAAAAAAAATCGAAGAAACGTGAACTATATTCCAGCCTTGACTTTCCATACAAAAAATATTAGTTATGCTATTTTGGGTATCCTCTACCTTGAAAGGCGGCATTGAAAACTGGAAATTGGTGATGGCACAACCAGACCAGATCCAATTTTCTCTATCCGCAGTCTGATCTAATTCCTGAACCGTACACGGACAATGTACCAATTAAGTGTATGTGACGAAGACACAGCCCTCTACCAGTAAAAAATTTCAAAAAGAAAACAAACATGACTGTAAAAAACTATGAGTGTAAGAAAAGGAATTGCTGTCTGTTTTTCCCATGACTAGATTCAAAGAATTTCATCCGTGGGTATTTTGTCAGGAGTATGCTCATTGTTACTGGAAGGTCAACTCTTTGAAATTCAAGAAAAATTGACAAAAAGCAAAAAGATTGAGGACAAAGCTTTGGAAAACACCCGTTTTCGCTTGTTGAGAAAAGAGAAACAGGAGGCCCATGCAGTCATTCGGCCAGGTAGATTATTATAAATCTGCCCGGAAGCTCTGCTTGAGAAACGGTAAAGAAGTTTTTTAGACAAAGATGTACCAGCATGAATGGGTTTTTCGGAAAGATTTTACAGCACTACATCATTTTAATTTTGCGTCTCATGTCCCAATCCATGATACCAACGACAAACAATCGATGCAATGCCTTTGCGGCCTTTAAGGTAATTCCAATACGATTCTCAATCACCTTTATAATTTTTGTGAGAGTTTTAATTTCTGGTGGAGAAATATTGGCCTCCAGTAAACCATGAACCTCAGTGAAATGCTAGCGCCTCTCGATACATCCTCATCCAATCTCACGAAGATAAACACATTTGTAAAAGTTGTCTACAGAGTCTACTTGAGAAGACTCAGGGAAGTACGCCAAGGTGTCACGGTTACTCCCCTCCTGGTCAAAGACTTAACCAGGGAACTTGGTCAGACAACTCCTTTGACCGATGACAGGCACGAGTACTGGCACTCGAGCCGAGTCCACTCCTGGGTAGTACTTCCAAAGCAGGGTTACACCTGATGAGGAATAGCGTGCTCCTATTTTAAGCAGTTAAGTCTGAGGCACCTGTTGTAGATTAGCAACCTATTATGGCTTTTTCTAACTATCTAGTTTTTGTTATGCAAGAGCCTAGTGAGTGATGTCCCCGAGAAACGCCCTACGATATGATGAATCTTTATAGATACAGAATTTCGAGCCCAGGACCATATGCGAAACCCTTGAGTTTGTTTATGGGCGTAATTCAATAAGATTGTGCCCTTGCATGTCCAGAAAGTTTTGGATCTCAAAATGCTCCTATTCAACTAAAGTCGTTTATTTTGCGAGAATATACAAGCCTTTCATTTCTTTTTAGTTCATTTTAAAATCAATGCAATCATCATGAAGTTTCTGTTTACTACTTGAATTCTTGGAAAATTATTACTCCCGCTTTTGAAGCAATGAATGGCTCACAATGTGAGCTAGCCTTTTTACTGAATATCATGCAAATTGAATCTTGAGTCAGCTCGCCGAAGTGGGCTCGCAAAGGTCTTCAAATACCGCAAAATGAAAATTTGAGCTTCAAGAACTGCCACCAAAACCAAACAAACACTTGTATTTTTAGTATCCACTTGAAATTTCAAAATCACATTGAGTGAGTCAAAAAGGGCCGAACAATTGCGGCTTATTTGAGCGAGCTTTGACCGGCATTTATGCAATTTTTTTTTTTTTGGAATATTCACCGCTTACAAAACGATAGTTTTCTGATATATAAAAACTTGCGGAATCACAAGTTCTTTTCGTTTTCTTTTATAATTTTTATTGGGCCTTCCAGTAAAGTTCTTACACTTTTTTTGTAGCCAAAGATGTACATGCCCGTTCTATTATCACTTGCCTTCACAACAGCTTTAGTCCATGCATCATTATCGGAGAGCAATCTCATCAAATCTGAAAACACATCTTCTCTGAAAAGCTTTGGTGATACGCTTCATGAAATCAGAAAATCCGACAGATTCGACATTCCTAGACTTTTGTTGCACCACTTTGCCGACCCTATAAATCTACAAGGCGTTACTGAGGAGCAAGAGTTGAGACTCATAATGGAGCAATACTATAAACATTTGAAGAAGTACGTGACTGAGACGGGCTTTAAGTATAAGGAATTCATGATCCGCTCACACAGACTCGAGGCAATGATGCATTTTATCCATGACTGGCTGAACACATTAAATTTATCTAAGGCTGTTTCTGATCAACAAACCCACGTCTCACGAGTGTTCCGTGCCATGCAAGAATGTGGGAGACTCTTTGAGAACAGCCTTGGAAAGTCCCCTAATGAGTATTATCACAAAGCTGCGGCTCAATTGGGGGTTCACGGCTTGTTTTTGATGGACTCATACGGAAAACTTATAAAGGTGGATGATGGGTGCGTGGAACGGCTACTTCGTTATAAGAAAGTACTCTATTTCTTGTGGGGCTTGTTTGATGACATCAAAGTTGAGTTTAAGGAGTGGGATAAGACTGAAACCGTGTTCCGGCATTCGAAGGAGATTTTCGATGAGTTAATAACACAACTATAGTATTGGTACAGTAGTCCACCGAATATAACGGAGAATTGATGCTTTGAAACAAAACTCAGAAAGCTAGGGTATTGTGAGAAGTAAAAAAACACGCACACACACACACACAAAGACTTTTAGATGATTTCCTTTTCTAGATATGCGACTTAGGGTAAGTAGTTTGATTCTTGGATTAATGTCGCAGATTTTTAAATTCATGGCAGTGACTTCTGGCTGCGAAAAGCACTTTCGAATCGTTTGAACTAAACATTTGCACGGTGGTAGCGAATTAAAAAACTTTGTTTTTAGCTCCCGCTCTCGTGAAAGTCTGTTATTGAAGGTACTCGAAATTCAAACTTGATTGCCTATTCTTTAATCTTGAGTTTCAACTCGTAATTCTAATTTGCTGCGGCGAAACATTTTTTCTGTTCGGACTATGTCCATCGTGATCAGTCAATAAATTTAAAGACGTATACTCTTCGATCTTCAATGCTATAGATTGAACAATGCAGCACAAAGAACAGACCGCGCTTCATGATGAAGGTTTACTATTGAACTATCCTCCAAACCTCTGTCAAGTCTCAAACCTCGGACTCAACCCCCGGACTAATGCCTCGGACTTCCTGAGGTACGGGTCCATGAAACTTAAAAACATGGGACATGGATCTGGCCTCCACTAATTCTCATCAGTTAGCCTTCACTTGAAATGCAACCGAAATCCATTGCGCTTCTCAAAAAGGTCGACTCGACAATCTACCAGATTCTTGAGAAATTCCAGGATTTGTTTGAGAAGGCAGTCATTGACGAGAAGCCAAAAGAGGTGCTTGCTGTAGAAAATGCTGCAATGGAATTTGATGCACAGACCATAATCAGACTATGTAAGGATCTTTTGGGAATCACCAGAGGGCTACGGGAAACATGGTGCTTGGAAACCATCAAGGCTACTCCAAGCCCCGAGACCAACAACGAGGCGGAAGACGAAGCCACAAGAGAAGTGTTTATGAAGTTCAACCGACTCATCGACAGAATTGCGTCTTTCAAAGGTGACCCGGCTCAGAAGTCGATAGTGCAGGAGTAGCTCGAGCTATTGGATGATACAGAATAAATCGTTTATTTAATTGAGTTATGGCATGAGAGAGCTACAGTCTTAGGTCCGGGATACATAAAATGGTGCAAGAAGATTGACACTAAATTATAGACTTGCTTCCACAGGAAAGCGGTGGATCATGGATGTGTTAAATTGATGAGATTAATGGCTGGCGATACAATGAAGTGTCGCCAGAATCTACTGGTTGCTGTATTCTAGGGAGTCGCCTGATTCGCAGAGACTTTCTTCAATTCAATGTGCTTGTTCCCAATAGCCCGGGGGTCGCTCATGAGACTGGTTTTCATTGTTTGTGGGGACTTGTGCTACCTTACTTGGTGCTTTTTTCATCCAACCTCTACGACCGAAAAGGCCTTGAGCAAATTGCAACTCTCGAATACTTCCTGTATCATCAGAGCAGATAATGACGGGACTCTGCATCTGACTATGAGGAGTGAGTTTAACAAAAAAAGAAAGAAAATATTAGACCGCTTGCTCAGAAAGGCAAGCGATTCTTTCTTTGTGACTGCTCAATCACTAAGTTTCTGGATATGCCCGGCAGGTTCAACACCTCCTCACATCTTGCTTCAAAAGAGACCGAATCAAAGAATCGCAATACCTGCTAAACACATATCAGTCTATTCCACATCGTCTTTTATTTAAGCGGCCAATTGCTAAATTAGGCCACCTAGTCTATTTGCTTTGCAGGACTCCCTGGTCTTGTGCCCATCCGACTCAGCGAGTTGCTCGCAGGATCAAGGTGCTCTTCGAACATATTTACAAACTTTTGAACTTTGCCAACCTTGATGAATTTGAATTTTTTGTTCTCTTTGATGTATTCGGGAACTGACGACGACGAGTCTTTAAAGGCAAATTTCAAGCCGTGTCCGTCATCATGGTCAATGAATGAATGAGATGCTTTCTTTTTGAGTGTAGGCGGATCGCCAGGGCTTCCTGAGGTTGTACCTTGTATGTCTTTTTTGTAGGGTGATACAATCGGCGACGATACGAGGTCGTACATTTCAGGATCACAGTCGTCAATATTGCGCCAAAAGTCGTCAAAAGAGGAGGCGTTACTCCGACCGCTTTGACTGTTTTGAACACCTTGAGCACTTTGTCCATTTTGATCAGTCTCGCTGGAAATGTCTTTTGGTAGGGAAATGCTTCCGAAATCGGAGAAATCAGACAAGTCTGTATCGACTTTGCTTTCCGTGAGCTTGGTCATAGTCTTCTTTGCCGGGCTAATAGCAGTCACTGCGTCACTGTGATCTACCGGGTCAAAAGAAGTCAAAATGTCACCAGAACCAACATTTTCTAAATCATGCCCTGAGTCAGTGCTGTCAGGACAGACATTTTTTTCCTCCCCTCGAAACAGTCTCATTTTGAAGGGCTGGGTTTCAGCTAGAGAAGACATTTCATCGCTCAAAGAATTTCCAGTTTTATCTGCAATGTGCCGATCAATTTGCAAGCCGTTTAACGCAGCAAAGTCCAGATCTTCGTCTTCATTTGAGTGGCACTTTCCGCTCTCGTCAGAATGCAAGAGCTTCATCTCGTCACCTGTAATATTGTACTCGTCATCTTCATCATAGAAGAGCAACTGTTTCTCAATCACATATGACACATCCCCTTCGTCGAGAGACATGACTAGCTCGAGCGAGTCTTCGCGTGACGACCCACTCAAACACTCGAACTGAGCTATGCTTTCATTTGGAGGCAGGTCCTGAAGTATGGTAGAGGAATCTGCAATGTGAAATGTGATGTCGCTATTGCTCTTGAGCTCATGTAGTAGCTTGTGTCGAATGTAAGATCCGAAATACTTTGTCAAAGTAGGATCTGACCGTAGTAGGGGTTCGAAAGTCTCATTTGCATGGAAATATATGTTGATGTCAATAACGTTTGCCAAGTCGATAGACAATTCGTCGAGATGTAGACTGAATGTAATCACAAACGTCTCGTTGTCCTTTTGCGTTGATAGTATCGATTTCCACACTGCTGGAAAAAGCGATACTGAGTTATTCAAAGTCAGCTTATGTCTAAGCCGCCTTGATTTCGCCACAAAGATCGAGTGATTCTGCACGAGCTTCGAGGGTGTAATATGACAGTTTCTCAAAAGCAATACATTGAGCTCGAGTGTGACTTCAAAACTGGAAATGTATTTGGCAAGATCCACACGCCTGGACTTGAATCCGCCTGGATATAGATGTAGTTCAGCGACACAAGTGGCGATTTTGAGAGGTATATCTGACGAGAAGATGAAACTTGGTCTTTCTTTATCTTTCACCGGAGCACTGTAGCGATATAATCCCGTGCATATTGGATGACCTAGGCTCATGCTGATGTTTGGTGAAATGTGCCTGAAAGAATGTAAGATATGATGGGTTCGAGCGGTATGACTCTATGCTAGCAAAGTAGCGGGATCCTGGAAGTCAATCTTTTATAAAATGTTACTTTATTTGAGAGTCTATGAGCAGTTTGAGTATTTGTTTTCTTTTTAAATGTCTTTCCCTGGAAGGTTTGCGTTCTGAACTAGTCTTGTTGTAACCGGGTCACGCCCATTTAGGTACGATTAAGCTTTGAAAACAGTACCGTTCTATATGCACACCCACTTAAACCACCATGCGCGCCTGAGTCGAGTTGTGGTAGCGGCGTGTGTACAGCGGCCTCGAATCTGCAATAGTGTCCCGCGCCAAAACCAAGGGCAGAGAGAAAACTGCCTAATCAGGAAAAAGTTCAAACTGTACAGCAAATTTGTTTCCCAGTTGCAAAAGGAAGAACCCTTCTTGTGGCAATCCTTGATGCTGGTCTTGAAAGTGGCACCAGCTCTGACATTCAATTTCAGGAAGACCTTGTTTAACCATGATACTTACATTCTGCTTTCTAAGCTGTCAATCAGTTATAGACCGGAAAGAATGGAATAGAGACCTGGGTATTTCAGAGTACTGAATTGAAAGAATTTTTTTCGGTGACCTATCCTTTTCGAAGACTCAAACGAGCTCTTCATTATTTCACTACTGGCTATATATGTTCACTGAAGGTAAGTATAAAAGAGGGCAATTGGAATCAAACTCAAAGGGATCACAGTGAATGTTTTCTAGACTTGCGCTGAACTGAAAACATGCTCGATATTCTTCTCAGACATGATTACACTGTAAGGTGGCTAATTGAGTTTATTTTTAGCCAAGAGTATCTCAGGTGAGTGAACAGTGAAGTTATGTTTCACAAGACAACAGCTATGATATCTAGCCTATTCACAAACATAACACGATATGGCAATTTTATTCAGATGAGACAAATGAGTGTTATGAAAAGCCTGCTTCTACGTGTTGCTAACGCGAGGGGATAATGAAAGTGTTATGCTGATCTGTTTTGTTCCAATACAGAGGAATCAATTACACGGGCTTTTCACTTCGAAGTGTCAAAAAAAAGCGTAGATAGCTCACACTAGGTTGAACAAAGCTGGACATATGCCTTCTCCATGAAAACTTTCAAAATAAATTGTATTATAAGCCCTTGCTTTCAATTTTGCTGAAATTCTCAACTATGCTAGCACATCCTTTGGTCAAAAAACCTGCGCTTCAGTCACTCTTCGGAATGAAGCAGGATCATGTTTTCCCTAACCCGCGAAGTGAAAAATCTCCAGTTTTTTATATTACGATCTCCATCGGATATTCCTATGTTGAGCCCTGACCAAGAGGTGGAACACATTGTCACATGATGCGTTCCAAGAGGGGCACCAGACGAAGGAGCAAACAACACATCTTTTATCCTGAACTTTTCTGGGTCTGTGTGCTCCTCAAAATCGATGAGTCCTAGATTTGTCGTGCTCAAGAATATATCATCATTTTTTTTATCGATCCGTGGGTTCATATAACTCTCCGCAGTTAGACCCTGTGCAACAAAGTACAGCTTGAGCCAGTCTGGACTGTTGATTGTGGCATGTAAAAAATCGTGATATTTTGAGACGACTTTCCAAGAAAAAACAGTGTTTGGCTCTAAAAAATACTTCACAATAAATGTGTAGAATCCGTCGTCAAAGCGGCCCGTGGCTCCAGTATATGTATTATGAGGTTGCAAAAACGTGAAGATATTGCGAAAGCTCACGGCAATGCTTATCTTCAAACATTTCAGGGCATACAAGTCGGGGTACATCTGGTGGATAGTATGAATGTACGCTATGATCACGTATGTTTGAAGCTTAACTCCGTGAATTTTGCATGAATGCAATATTTCTGCCAATTCTAATGAAGGTATATTGATGAACAATGGAGTCACGTTATTGAGTGGTGAAGCCTCATTTATCATGTACTCACTCTCGAAGAACGACAGCAGACTAAATGGACTTGGTTGTCTGTCAACAAAACACTCATTGTGCATCTGCGTTTCAAATGCAGATGGTACTATTATAGGGAAAAAGCGGACTACCGTCTTAAAGGCAAAAGCCGTTAAGCGGGTTGCGAGATCTGGGTCATACTCAATGCGATCAAAGAGCGTTGGACAAATTCCATACTTGAGAATTTTTGTGTCGTTCTTTAAGTCGAAGAGAATTGAATCATCTTGCAACCTCTCAGGAGAATGCCCATGGTTGAAATTTTCCACCAATTCCTTCAAGTATACTAGCACGGATCCCCCATCTGTGAACGAGTGGGCGCAGAAAAACGAGAGCCACTTTGTTTTTGAAAAATACACAATCTTCCAAAGCGGCTTTTTTGTTTTGTGATGCTCCAGTATCAGAAGCTCGTTGAGAATTTTGGTCTTTGCGTTCTCTTGCAAAAAGCATATATCTACTTCTTCGTTAATCTCAAATACGTCTTTGAAGCTGATTCTTCCAAGTGGTGTCCATTTCATTCCACGCCCGTTTCCCTCGGGAAACATAAACAAAATCGGGTATTTGAGCACCAAATCCCTAAGACTTGAAAGAGCCAAGCCTGGTGTGATGTCTTGAGCACTTTCAATTTTAACAGATATGCTCACACTCTGGAACAAATTCTTGCGCTCGAGGTGAACAAGGAGTTTTTCTATGAACTCACAACCCCGAGTCAAGCATAAAGTAGAAGATTTTTCTCGAAAAAAATCGTCGTGATCCATTGTTCAGGGGGTCGATCTGGCAGTGTGTCTTTCCTGTGAAACAAAATTGAACGTGTATTGTTTTTGGAGAAAAAGAGCTTGATTTCTGTGAAAAAAAAAAAAAGAAGAAAATTAAAATTCCCAAAGACTCACTTATAAATGGTTTGATAATCACTCAAATTTTGAATCATATGCTTCTAATTGACTGGCTGTGTTGCCTCACACATGAACCAGAAAAGCCTGTGATTATTGGCGCTCGATCTTACTCGTTACCACTTGTTTGCTTTTCTGTTCTGGTCCGTCCAGAGAATTAATGTCTCCGTAATCTTTTTGAAAATTAGTCGTGAATAATACCTTGTACAAGCAAGCCATTTCAGGTCATCTGACTCCAGATTCTTGGGCAACATGATGTCAGTCGAATCATTTGTAACTTTCCTTTAGCGAAGAAGGAATAGAAATAAAAAAAAAAAATAAAAATGAAACACTCGCAGATATGATTATCTGTCAAGAACTGGAGGGCAATACGTTTGGCTTAGTTCAAAACTTGTGTCTGAATTCAGCTCCAGCTTCGCTACCGACTCGTTTCTTTTAGTTGTTGTTTAAAAGCACTCGAGTTTAGTTTAATGAGCCACTGGCTGAGTAGCCGTTTTCCGCGCAATAAAAAAAAAAAAAGAACCAAAGCGAATTGAAAGAATTTTGAAGATGTCTTTTTGAGCATTCGCTTGCGCTTATTGAAGACTTGGTCGTATGATACAAAGTCATGCGAACACTGTTTTGTCATATGGCTAATGGCATTAAATTTT
Source organism: Metschnikowia noctiluminum (assembly GCA_030578735.1). NCBI lineage: Eukaryota > Fungi > Ascomycota > Pichiomycetes > Serinales > Metschnikowiaceae > Metschnikowia > Metschnikowia noctiluminum. The sequence goes on along the minus strand of JAKTYO010000059.1, from coordinate 39,467 downwards.
GACACCTTTCAAGTTTTCGTTGGCACTTCTGATGAGATGCCTCGTTAGTTGTGATCGGGCTCCGGGGGGCGCGGTACATTCACCATGTCGTCTGCTTCGCTGAACACGCTCGCGTGCACTGCGTATTGTAGACATAGCAGAGATCCAACCAAGCTAGGTTCGATGTTAGGCAAACAAGTCTGACCAATTGCCGAATACACAACCTCTAACCAAATATAACCTCTTAAACACGCTCGAGAGCTTTGAAACAACTCGTAACTTCTCACGTCTGACTCCCCTGCTATGTCTTCATATTACTTCACCATCATCGGAACACGTGACAACCTTCTATATGAACTTGAGTTCTCTTCTTTCAAGCACAGCCCGTCGTCATCGTTTCCAGGCGAGCCTCGCTTCTCACCAAGAATAAAAGAGCTCTTGCCCTTCATAAGCAACGCCTCTCTAGATATAGTGGAGGACGCGCAATGGCAGACCAATGGCTTTAATTTGGGCAAAGTCGACTCTTTCTATGGGGTGCTGGTGAATGCATTCATCACACAGGGAAACATAAAGTTGGTGCTTTGCTCTGATCTTTCTGCGGGATTGGAAAATGGGCACTCTACATCTATCACAAAACAAGACGAAACTGCCATCCGCCACTTTTTCGCGGAGACCTACGAATTGTATGTCAAGGCCCAGCTCAGTCCATTCTACTCGGTCGACGATCCAATAGTGTCGCCAGATTTCGACCATAGAGTGAAGTCGTTGGCTCGGAAATACTTCTAGTTGAGAAGTGTGTGATTGCCTCATTTCATTTGGAGGATTTACCAACAAAGTCAGGTGCTCAGCCTGTTAGGCTAATATGGAATCTTGTTAGTTAAAATCACCCTCACTAGATGTCTTATCTGATTTGAGCATCATGTCAAAATGTTCATTTCCAATTATTTGCCCTCTAAAATCTTTCGCTCTGATCTTATGGGGCCTTGAAGCATGTTTGGTTTCGCAGGTGGAACTCAACTTCATATATTCACCTGCCTTTTATGATGCCTAATCGCTTCTGAAACGAACTTGGAAGCAATCGGCTTTCATGGCTCTATTCTTGGGAGTTTGATGCTAGTACACAGTCTGACAGGGATCACAATCTCACTTATAAACCTAAAGGAGCTGGTACTGTCAGTACTTCATTTCTCTTATATTTTGTCATTTGTCTGTGTCAGGAAATCCGCACTACACTTGACTGTTGCGGCATCTCGAGCTTTCATTTAAAGGTGTGAACGGTACTCTCTGATACCCTCAAGGACACAGACAATCAAGACCATTGTGTTGCAGCGACTCAAATTCTAAATTCCAGGTTTGAAACTCGCCACTTCCTTCTATATAGCTAAATGTTGATTCTATATAAAATGGCCGATACATGATGACTCATCTCTACTAATACAAACAGTTCCATCACTAAACGTAGACTTAAGAGTTCTACGAAGACCGTAGGTTGGTAAAGTTATCTCACCAAAACACTCACAAACTAAAAAAACACTCTTTTGATACACGCAGAATGCCAAACCACATCATTTTCAATTTTGCCTAAAACTGTCTCAAATGAATAAATTTTATAAATTGTGTTTACAAAGTATTTCGCCAGATCACTTCTCAGATTTCGCCTCGGGCACTTCAGTATTCTCAGCACCCTCGACGTCTTTCAAAGCAGCCTCTTTTTCGATTATATGGTCTCCGTTTTCATTCTCCACCAAGATTCCTTGCTCCTTCAAGACTGCAAACATGTCCTGTGGAATCCAGCCGCCAGTAGCAGCAAAAGGAGTTGAAACTACCTCTGTCTGATGGTCTTCCAAATCCGCCTGGTGTTCATCCAATTGAGTCTGCGTGTATTGAATCGGGAATGCGGTTTCCTCAGTATTTACCATTCCATTTGCCACATACACATTCCACATGGCTTGCAACTGCACAATGGCGTTTTCAACGAACAAAAAGTCTTTGTCTCCCTTACACTCCAATGCCTGTAAATAAGGTGCCTTCAATACCTTCACGTGTGGGGAAGCCACGGCAATCAAATCGTGTCTTTTCTCATTCAAGGCATGCTCCCACATGCGCTCGTTTCTGGTCTTGAAGTACATGAATTGATACTGTTCTTTTTCCACGTCATCCATGGTGTTGTATTCTGGGATGTCCTCTTCCAAATTGTAGATTTTTGCGCCTTGGTAGGCCACAAAGGAGGGGTAGTTGACGAAGATAAATGGCTTGATGGACGTGTGCTCAAAGTCGAGAAACACAGGAGAACCGTCCTTGATGATGACGTTGAGGGGGTCCAAATCCGGAAAGAAGAGTCTTGGTTTAAACATCTCCTCGGCATTCATGATTGACTTGGAATGGGGGTTGAAAAGCTTCAGAGACATTGTTTTCAAGTCGTCAAAAACGCGGATTTGCGTTTTTAACGCGTCCACGTTCTCGACCTTGCTACCAGCGTCAGCCTGGGCCAAGGCAAGTCTCAGCTTCAAGATCTCCATCTGGATTCCAGCAACGGCCGAGATCATATCTAAGGGCTTGTTTGCATCCCAGGGTCCGTTGAATTGAGCCACTTGCTGAGCACCCAAATGCTTTTTGTTTTTCGAAAAAACTCGCTCTGTGCTTGGCCCGATCCTCCATCTGTTCTGCAAAGCTTCGTTGGACTCGCCATCATAAGGAGCCACTGATTGTTGCTCTACATTGACATCATCAAAGAAGTAGAGCGACCCAAAACGGCTGAATGTCATTGTAAGGGTTTTATCCACAAAGTCCATCACAGGCTGAATCACCTTCAGCAACTCCTGTTTGCTAGTATCGGAGTCAGGCATCATTGGATTCCATTGTTTCATCAAAAGGTCACCCTCGACGTGCTCCATCAAGATAAATGGGGTTTGTAGCGGGTTTGTCCTTGTTGCTCCGTACGCTACCACACGAGGAACTCTCAAGCCGAGTTTCACGTCGAGAAAGTCCATGGTGGCGACCTCGCTCTTGATCTTGGCCTCGATGGCTGCGTCCGACTCCAATTTATATGGAATTCGTAAAACCAAGTTTTTGCCGCTGGCCAAGGTGAGTTTATACACTCTGTGGTGCTTCCCCTCGTGGATACTGGCAATAGACTTGACTTCAAAACCGGTTTCGCCAATAATTTCTTTATTTGAGTTCTGGGGCAAGGTGACTATACCGTTTCCCAAAGACTTAGGTTTGACAAGCACATTTTCAATCAGGACCTGCAAAGATTTGACAAATGAAGACACGTTTTCGATGTTGAATCTGGTCTCTCTCCGTGCTTTTTCCAATGCATCGTTCTTCAACCAGGAGCCCCAAGTGTATTGGAAGAATTGGTTTCGAGATGGATCACTCCGGTCGTTCAACCGAGTGAAGGTTTCTTTGGGCTCTTTCGAGAGGTATCTTCTGCTAGGCTTGGCATTTTTGAGAGCCATCAGAGACACGCGTTTGGAGAATACGCGAGAAGATAGCCTAAGCATTCTTGAAAAGATTTATATGGGTGTATAGTGGGGATCTAGATATCTTGAGCTTGATTTGAAAAATGGTTTGTCACGTGATTTGAAGCTTCTCTGCTCGCATATTGGATCGAAGGAATCTCGGACCTACATTAATTAGGGACATCTGAACGGACTGGATTCCTGGTTGTCCTTTCGAAAATGGAGTGTTCTTGAGAGCTTAAAGAAATTTTCAATGTTTCAACTTCCTTTCAAAACTTCGGTGTAAATCTGAGAACGCATTAATGTCAACAAAGACGTTTACGACGGTGCGTTAGGGGCATACCTTCTGGGGTAAAATAAAAGTTGAAAGGGACATTTGCATAAAGAATTTAGAATGTCGATTGGCCCGTACTTGCAAACCCAAAAATCTACCCGTCATTTTCTGAATATCACAGGATAAATGCTCGCACGTTTGAACGTTTAGCGAGACCAAGAATGGCCTTTTCGGACCAATAAGATGCACTTGAACAAGGCCGAAAACAAATCCATTAAAGAATTATTCAGCCCTTCAAACACTAGATTATCGCTCGAGTGCCTTACATACTAGTTCAGAATTGCAATCTACAAAAGCGAATCGGCTCGTTCAGTCGCAATTTCCCATCATCGACAAAGTTAGCGTCGATACGACCAATGAGAAGCTACGATGTCTGGGCGCCATATCAATACTCATAATTAGTCAAAGTCTACTTGTGTCGATGATCAGCGCATACTTGCTTGATGGACCCAAAATACTCCTTTGGAAATCTAAGAGAAGTGTTTCCCTGCGACTGCTTATGAAAGACGACAATCCAACTTGAGTTTACAACTTTTCAAGTCAAAAGTCAAAATCGTCACAGATAGCATAACTTATAACCACAAGTAGAACGGGATAACGAGCAAAACTAAAAAACATATTCAATGCAATCCGATTCGTACCGGCCTTCTTATTCCTCTACCCTGTCCAGATTCATAAGTTTGATTTTCTCGTCGAGACTGATGGGCGGTAAAGAAACTGCGGCAAGCTTGGGCTTAAGCCTGTCATCGACACTGTCCTTGTTAGGAAATATATTCGCTGTCGATGCTTCGGGGGAACTTTGTCCTGATTTTCCATGTGCCAAAGAGCTGCTTGGACCATGGGCTCCGGCCATAATTGCCGTATTTTTGCCTGCAAACATGTTCCCGAGAAGCGGTTTCAGACCTGACTTCTGGGGCTTTTTCCCCTCGACGCCATCTTTCGTGGCGATCATAGAAAACGCGGATGTGGTGGAGTTTCGAGAAAGTGGCCTGGATTGCAGGTCCTCAAGTGCCAGCTCATTATCTGAGTGATCTGATTTGATGGGCGACTTTGTGCCCAGTTGATATCCGCTGAGAGAAGAATCTAGCGAGACATTTGTGCTTGAGATACTGTTGACATACCATTCAGGTGGACCAGGACTCAGAGTTCTGGGCCTGTCATTTTCAAAATTATGGGGGACTACTAGTTTGTTTGATTGCTGAGGTGGCTCATTCGCCCTGTAATACCCCGAATTTTCGTTTTGCTTCCCGCGTTCTTGTCTGTGGTGACCGGTTGGTGAAAATGCAAAATTTGCTTGGACCCTGTTTGAAATTAAAGACGGGTCTAGCACATTCGTGTTGTCTTTTCCTCCGAATTGTCTATCGCTCGCGCCTAATGGAATCAGAGAGACGCCGTAATTATTCTCAGACTCGTTTTCAGAATAGTTTTCTCTGCCGCTATATAGAGACTTGATGCTTGCAGTCGAATCGGCCATAATAAAGAGGAGGTAAATGTGAGCCTAGTATGAAAAAAATTGTCTTCTGATTTGGGGAAACGAAGATTTTGATATGGTGAGAATATTCTTTGATATATCCACTGAGAATTATGTTTGATTTCGAAAGATCTCGTTTTTTCCTTCTCCTATTCGCTTTTTATCTACAGTTTGAATTCTACAGTGGGGTAGCAAATGCCTTATATATAATCTTACCTTACTAGTATAGCACACAGGACATACCGGAGCAATCACCGACTTGAGGGTTCCAGGCTGCGTCAAGTCGGTGTGCATGCAGTCACAGGGCGGAGAATCTGGGGAATCCCCGTGACCAAGGCCAACTTCGCCTGTTCTATACAGAGAATACCAATGCGCAGATATATATGAGTTGTTTGTGCTTTACTTAGAATATTAAAAAGGTATCAATGCTTGATTCTATTTCCCCTTTAGAACCACTTGTCCCATATTATTGTATATCTGACACTCGTCACGTGACAGCGCCCGGCAGCATGTCGCCCTCTACTAGTTTCAGTTGCGGAATTCGGGCCACCCTGTTTCTGCATCAATACGTGCACTCTGAGTGCAATGAAGTATCTATTTGACGACCCAGAAAAAGAAATTGTTCATAAAAAAGGCTGTATTTGGATCGGTATGGAGTACTGTGATCGCGCTTCAATACATATGGGATCATAGTCGAACCCGATTTTCGAAATTGGCGTATCACTTGATGTCCGGAACCTGCACCCTTTCTTAGCAAATTCGCATCGAAACTCTACTGAAAACTTCGAATGTTATATTGTTTTGAAATATTCACGAACCGCGAAAAGTCTGATCAATTATTTTGAGTAGATGAAATCTCACGGCTCAAGCCGGGACTCTTTTTCGAATACTCTGTTGGCCGAAAATAGTAGAATACTGAGCATTTAGTAGCAGGCAAGAAGACAGTGGGATAGAAGAAGAAGAGACAACGCTTCTTGGGATCAATTTGAGACCGATTTTGATGGTTTGAGAAAAGCTGTAGCTTGAGAAAGATATCCCGTGCTTGAAACTGCTTGGCATATGTCGTGTGATCTGAAACGAAAAAGTCACTATTTTATGTGATTGCGCAGTCTCTTTAAATCTACAGAGCCTAAGTCATTTGATTGACAACTCAATCCTTCCTAGCTTTCTGCAAAATGTCGAAAGAAATTCTTGAACTTTGCGACGACAGACTATTGTAGTTTTGAATATTTCAGCTCCACTATCAGACTTCAGCTTGACAACATTCGTGAAGATCACCTGAATGGACTTGTCCAATATTTATGCGCTATTGTCAGAAGTAGATACAAAAGAAAGAAGGTAACATCAGACCTTCAGACCTAGAGCCTCGGAATTATGCAATTTTAGTGAACAATTTGTATGCTTGAGGATAATGAAATTTTTTTTTGTTATGATCATCATCACCTGAAGAGTGTCATCTCAGACGAATCTTGTAAAGATGTCCAAAACATACAGATTGAGCACGCGAAAAATAGCTCTCATGACTTGAAACCAGGTATATTAACTGAGACTCAAACGCACAACCCAAAAAACATTCAGCTAAAGCTCACGCAAAAATTTTGACAATTGAAATTTCAGACGGTAGATGCAATTTATTTTTTAATTGCTTCCTGAATGAGAATGGATTGGTTACTCACCTCTTTTCAGATAGTGGGCGGTTGTCTTCAATCTCATCTCCGGATATCCCACCAAACATTTATACAGAATTTATGTTGACTTCCGGACACTTATCACAGCTCTATGCTTATCCTCGTCTTCCTTTTTTCTTTTACCTTTCATCGAGTCCGGCACGGTTGTAAAGTAATGACCCAATATTGGAATTGGAAATCGGCACATTTTGCAGCCTGCCAGGAGTGAACATACGCGACTATTACCCTGCACGTGAGTTGCGGCACGGGCCAGAACGAGTCAGCCGGTCTCACTGTGGAGCCCAGCATCGCAAATCGCCGTGGCCGACCGCTTATTCTTTCCTTCTTACCATATCAGCAAAGAGCATATGCACTAAAAATGTGAACTGAGACTGTGAGATTCGCCCTAATTGGTATAATCGGCCATGGGCTCATATGCCTAAACCGCCTAAATGTATAATTTGTATCTTGTTTAATGAGAGGAAGCGGAAATTTGAGAATATGGCTCGAATAAGAGAAGACCTCTACGGCTCAATTGGAGCCATCCAACAAGATGGCTAGCTCTTAAAAGCGCAACTCTGAAAAAGAAACTCCATCAAAGCATCTTCAGTGTGTCTGAATAGTCTTGCGCACACTGACAGCTCTTATGACTCAACTTGTCTTAGTCTCATACATCACGAATGTGACTCATGTGCTTCGTTTTCACTCAGTGCCCTTCTTTTTCAACACCAAATTATTACGCCTCCTTTAGGAAGCTTGAGATCACAAGGGTCGTTCGCACCAAATAAAAGAGTATAAAGACTTGTCCTTTTAGACCCATTCTCCATTGCCTTGCCAAAATAAAGGATTGTGAAAAACGCAATCACCTATTTAGGACGCTTTGGCCTTAAATTTCGCTCGCACCTTTCTTCTTCAACAGGTCTACCAGGAGGGTAGGGCTTCGTCGCAGCCGATGTGCTATGGTAACGCAGGTGCCGATTGCGCAAGCTCTTTCCGTGCTTACGCAAGAAGCCACAACTTTCACAATACGTGGTTTTCACATAGCGCAACACTACCATGCTACCAGCGAAGTTTGGGAAGCTTATCGGGTCGCTGCTGCATACCTTGAGAAATCTTTCATCTGATTGGTCAAATTTACTTCGTTCATTTCTTTTTTTCTTTTTCCATATGGCATTAGGGCCTTCGTGCATCTATCTGGTTACAGCGTCCATGCTAAGGAATGCTTCGGTACTGGGCTTTGTCCACATTCTCCAGCTATATAAGAAAATAATTTTCTACTCATGAACAATCATTCTCTATAAACCAGATCTCTTTCATCTCTGTTTGTAAGTCGGCGAGCTGACCTCGCTTAATTGATCATGTCGAAAGAAAAGTCCAGTGCGGTTGTGTCCACCATTCTGTCCACCAATTCGTCCACAGACGACTACAACTTCGATGACCCTACCAACTACATCACGGATTTCGTCGATGAGCACAATCCAAAGGGTTTGCGGAAGCCAACGTCAGAGGAAAAAGTTCGTCTCAGGCGTGTCCTTGGACGAGCGCCTTACTCATCCTACTTGATTTGCTTGACAGAGTTAGCCGAGAGGGCCTCTTACTATTCAACATCCGGGGTTTTGGCCAATTTTATTCAACGGCCTTTGCCGCCCGGAAGCACTACGGGAGCACCCCTTTCCACCAACTCCTCGCAATCTGCAGGGGCTTTGGGCATGGGAGTTGCAGCCTCTTCGGCCTTCACGTTGTTGTTGACTTTCTTGGCATATGTCACTCCCTTATACGGCGGATTTGTAGCAGATACAAGGCTCGGGAAGTTCAAAGCAATCTGGATTGGTGTTATAGCCGGGGTTTTCGGACATATCTTCTTTATCATTGCCGGGATTCCCTCAGTCATAGCCTCGGGCCATGCTATAGCCCCAACTGCACTTGGGATCCTTTTCTTGGCTGCTGGAACCGGCTTTATCAAACCTAATCTTTTGCCTTTGCTCATGAACCAATACAAGTATGACCAGGACGTAGTCAAAGTGTTGTCCTCAGGGGAAAGTGTCATTGTCGACAGACAAAAAACATTGGAAAGGATGACTCTCTATTTCTACTGGGCCATCAATATTGGGGCGTTTTTTCGGCTCGCTACCTCTTATGCTGCCAGGAGAGTCGGGTTCTGGCTTGCGTTTTTTGTGCCCATAGTCATGTACTTGCTCTTACCTTTCATTTTGTTTTTTTTGCAAAACAGACTCACGCTAGAAACGCCACAAGGTTCTGTCCTCACAAACTCTTGGCGCATTTTCAGAGTCACATTCAGTGGCAATTTCATCAGTAGATGGAAGAGCAAAACCCTTTGGGAGTACGCCAAACCCGCCAACATGATAGCTCGTGGCAGGACAGTGTATAAAAAGGGTAAGCAAATCTCGTGGGATGACCAGTGGGTGCTTGATATCAGACAAACCATCGATGCGTGCAAGATCTTTGCTTACTTTGTCATGTTCAATTTGACCGACGGTGGAATTGGAAACGCTCAGAATGCACAGGCCGGGGCCATGGTTCTCAATGGTGTTCCAAACGATTTGTACAATAACTTCAACCCATTGACCATCATCTTGCTAATCCCGATCTTGGATAACTTCGCGTATCCATTGCTCAGAAGATACCATATCGACTTCAAGCCTGTTTGGAGAATCTTTCTCGGATTCATTTTAAGTGCTTCTTCACAGATTGTGGCTGCTGTACTCCAACATTTCATTTATAAGACCTCGCCTTGCGGAAACCATGCAAGTACTTGTGACAATGTCTCGACAGTGAATGGCTGGATTGAGGTACTTGTTTACATTCTTCAGGCAGCAGGTGAATGTTTCTGCATGACCACCGCCTACGAGCTCGCGTATACTAGGTCGCCTCCACATATGAAAGGCTTGGTGATGGCAATATTTCTTTTCACCAGTGCAATCTCGGCGGCAATTGGGGAGGCTCTTACTGCCACTGTGGTCGATCCATTGTTGGTGAGAACATTTGCAGGCACCGCCGTTGCTGGATTTCTTGTGGCGTTCTTGTTCATTGCACATTTCCGCAAGTTGCATGTCAAGATGGAAGACGAAAAGCTACTCAGACTGGATTTGGATAGAAAGGCCAGTGAGAAGAGAAGGGCGGTACAAGAGAACAAGGAAATTACTGGTGAAGGTCGTTTGGCCGAGGAAGACACCCAGCCAAGTCAAGCAGTTAAAACATTCCCAAAGCGTGTAGATTGAAGAAGTTTAAGAAAGCTTTGAAAAGGGAGGCGGTTGTAATGATGCAGCTCTAAAAAATAATAATATTGAATCCGTGGACGTCTTCTTTGTAGCCTACGAGGATGAAACAGAAATTATTTGAAACAAAAACCATGTTTAGGATTAAGAATACCAAAGATTTACCTGAGTGGCAGAAACTTTCCAATCGTAGCAAGACTATCTACCCTTGGAGCGTTATAATGAAAAGACACCATGGATCTGCTCCCCCTATAGACCAATCTTGCAAATAGAAAAGCGGATTATGAAGAGCTCATGTATAAAGTAAAACGGGGGGTCTTTCCTTGTCTTACAACTCAATAATCGAGATTCGGATTGAACCCTGGCCTTCAAAGATGTATGTGAGCAGCCTTGATAATTCTGATATCCTCGAAGTCAAAAGGCACAAACAAATGCTTTTTTTTTTTTCTTTCTTAAAGAAAAATCATATCATGAAACGCCGCGGATAGATGCACAGGGAGTACTTCTTTTGCTTTTTTTTTTTTAAAGAAATATATGTGGAGCTTCTGTCAATCACAGATTGAGGTGATCAAGTCGTGCCAGGAGCCTCATAAGAGTCCTTCAGATCAAAATTTCTTGAGTTTGACTTCAAGCACTTTATTAGTTTTTAGGAGATACTTGCCTTGAGCGTCCACAGCAACGTGAGCCAAGTCAATTGTTCAGGCTCGGCTAATTTTTGGAAGTGATTTTCTTTATTATGACGCGCTAATCAGGCAGCTGATTAATAGTTTGATAGCAGCTGTACAAGCGCATGCCACAATTGGCAAAAGCCCTCGAATCAAAGTTATATAAGAGAAGTCAACCAAATTATAAAAGAAAAATCACGTGCTGTCAGATTCTCTTCGATTTGAGAAATTTAAGCCACTGCTTCAAGTTTCAAATGCACCAAACAATAGAGCCACAGTTGACGTCATATGCTAATGTCAGATCAGACCACCTTGATATGCGGCCGCACGCATTGTGCACTCCATGTTGACGTTGTTCTTAAATCCGAAGTCAATACAAAAAATGACTCAGAATTACCACCCCAAAGTTCAGCTATGAAGAGAATCGCCGTAGTTGGTGCGGGACCGGCAGGCCTAGCTGCAGCAAAAGCTCTTGCGCTTGAGTCGTCTCAGTTCCTAGTCGACGTTTATGAGAGACGAAAGAGTATCGGAGGCGTATGGAACTTCTATTCTGATAAAAGCAAAGTGGGACCTTCAATTCCGTCCACAAACCCCAACGGCGAAGATTGTGAAAAAGGAGGAGCTAGTCCCGGGCACAGATTTTTCTCCTCAATGTATGAAAACCTCGAAACAAACCTCACTGATACACTTATGGAATACAGTCAAGTGCCCTTTGAGCCACAGACCAACCAGTTTATCAGCCGGACCCAGGTGCTCGAGTACTTGCGGAAATACCGGAAAACCATTCCTGACTCTGTGAAATTCAATTTGGAGACAAATGTGCTTGATATCAATAAGCAAGATGTGGATTCGAAGTGGAGAGTGCTGACTGAAAACATCAGTATCGATAGCAAGACTACTCAAGAGTACGATGCAGTGGTCATCGCTAACGGGCACTACGAGCTCCCATATATCCCGGACACCCCCGGTTTGAGAGACTGGTACAAAAATGACCCAGATTCAGTGTCTCACTCGAAGTATTTTATTAGCTCAGCTGATTTCAGAAATCAGACCGTGCTTATCATCGGAAACTGGGCTAGTGGCATGGACTTGGCCATACAGATCGGTACGACTGCAAAAAGGGTCTTTGTGAGCACGAAAGACGACACTTTGAAAGAGTCCGAGTACGAATACGTGGAAAAAGCCAGACTTGTTACGGAATATGATGTTCACTCAAGAACGGCACACACACTCGATGGCCACACCATAGCAAACATCGACAAGATCATGTTCTGCACGGGGTATCTATACACGATGCCCTTTCTTCGCAATTATTGGCCGGACGCGACCGATGGAACCAGTGTGAAAGATCTATACAAACAAATATTTTATGTCAACGACCCGACGCTTTCATTTGTGGGGCTCACAAAGTTCAGTTCACCGTTACCAATCTCAGAGTCTCAAGCGGCAGTAGTTGCGCGTGTCATATCTGGCCGAATGAGTCTTCCAAGTTCCGAGGATATGAAAGCTAGTTATGAGCTAGAGTATGAGGACAAAGGTGGGAAGGACTTTCATTCATTGAAAAGCTGCGACTTTGCTTATGCCAACGAGTTGTACAGGTGGATGGCCGAGTATGGTTCTGACAAAGAAGGGTTGATCCCGGTGGTCTGGGACGAAGAGAAAATACGCCAAAGAGAGGGAATCGCAAGCGTGAAAGAAAAGAGAAATGTTGTCATCGCAAAGCACGCAGACGAGCTCAGGGCAAAAGGCTTAGAGTTCTCCTTTCCCGAATTATAGAAGAGAACAGGGGCCAAGCAAGAACTTGGTGTTTCGAAGAAGAGTTTTTTCGATGGTCAGTTACTCAAAAGTTGGATATTTATCTTGTGAGGTACGAATGATTTTTGCAGCATTGCTTTCATCGAACCTTTCATCTGAAGCTTCTTGAAAGAGTATGAAGAAGTCTTTTAATGAGAAATTTTGATTGTAGGTTTTGAAGAACAACTAATAAGAATACTGACAAAAGGACCTTTTGCCTCAAGTTCTTAAATGTTTAAGCGGAAGAGTCCCAAGCCAAGTTAAAAAATGGTCTTAATTCCCATCCCTCGAGAACTCAATTCTCGTTAGAAACATTCTGCTCGAAAACTTTGAAATGTCAAATCTCCGGAAAGACATGGGGAAGGGTCTGGAAACTATACCCTGTTCTGATTTTGCCACCATTCCCATGAGCCGCGCCAAACATTACCTAACTTAGCCCAATTTACACGACAAAAAGTCCCTAGCCACATAACAAATATTTAAGCATACTATCCAGCAAAGCGATGATCATAACAAAAAGGAGAGGATATTAACTCTCTGGAAGAGTTTCATCATAAAACGAGCCCAAGTTACACATTCGCAAAACAACTTCTTAACTGGCTGTAATACTTCGAATGGGTTCTTGTAGGCGTAGCCCCATACGACTGCGCTGGTCACGTGACGTGCGTCCTCATGCCAAAGTATAAAACTTTATCATACAGAAATCGAAGAAGACCGTGTCTCGAAGATAATTAACTGTCTTTCTTTGTTCACTAACTTCTGGGAATGCTTTCATTATTTTCATCTCATGTTGTCTGATCGGCTTTCGGATACTCCTGGAAAAACAATCGACCTGTCTTCGTTCGCCAGACATCCGTACACCAGGAAATGTGGGCGAGGACCGCTCCTCGCGTGTTTTTCCTTTGCTCTTATCGGAGTTCTAACACTAAAAACTGATATAAAACTAACCATGTGGATTTTTAGCTGGGGTATGTGATACATATACTGTCGAGTCTTGTTGAAATATACGAGCTTCATACGAAGACGCCGTTTTGGTGGTCGAGAAATCAGTGGGTTATATCGATATTATGGACGCGAGTACGTGATCGGTCTAGTGCGTGCCACGTATATATGACTTAGGACAGTCTACTTCTGTCCATCTTCCAAGTCAGAGAGTACAGTACAGTTTTGAACTTCCTGATATATATAAAAGGCCGACTTCTTTCAGATTTGATCAGTTTTGCCGTCTTTTTGTTTACTCCTCTTTGACGATTCTTGGAATCTCTTGAATTAAGCATTGATCCTCGGCTATGCAAGAATCATATGCTTGTCTCAGTGCCGAAGTCGACTCTTTCCATGATTTGAATTAATCCGGTGAAAGTCTATAAATTCGAAAGCTGAATTCAGGATCATCTTAGCTCGATTATGGAGCCTTTGATATCTATGACTCAACACCCTCTTCGAGGCCCCAATCTGAACTAGACCACTCTTTCGACTTCCTTCGACGCACCGAGTTTCTTCTTTTACCACCAATACTAACAAACTTCAGTTCAGGACGTGTTGTCGTCGTTAGGCTTGTGGAACAAGCACGCCAAATTGTTGTTTTTGGGCTTAGACAATGCCGGTAAAACCACATTGTTGCACATGTTGAAGAACGATCGGTTGGCCCAGTTGCAGCCCACGTTGCATCCTACCTCCGAGGAATTGGCCATTGGTTCCGTCAGATTCACCACCTTCGACTTGGGAGGACATCAGCAAGCTCGTAGATTGTGGAAAGACTACTTCCCAGAGGTCGACGGAATCGTGTTTTTGGTTGACGCCGCCGACCCCGAGAGATTGGCCGAGTCACGTGCCGAGTTGGCAGCGTTGTTCCAGATCGAAGAGTTGAGCAAAGTGCCATTCTTGGTTTTGGGTAACAAGATCGATAAGCCCAACGCCGTCAACGAGAGTGAGTTGAAGGCTGCCTTGAACTTGTATGGCACCACGGGCAAAGACGTGGGCAAGTTGCCTGAAAACGTCAGACCTATCGAGGTGTATATGGTGTCTGTCGTGATGAGAATGGGCTACGGTGATGGCTTCAAGTGGTTGTCACAATACATCTGATTGATGTGCGTATACTTTGTGAGCTAGAGCTAAATGATAATTATATTGTAATAAGTGCTGGGGGCTTTTCATATCTCGTAAGAAAAAGGAGCCGTATGGTTGAGTGAAAAGTCTGTTCATTTGTTCATTTGTTCATTTGTTCGTTTGTTCATTTCTCCTGTAGCATGATGTAAAGTCAAGTTAAGACTTCTACGCATCTGGTCTCCAGATCTTTTGATTAGGTGCCGACCAAAGATAACGTGGTTTTCCCCATAATGAGTCACTCGAGTGAGGTCTCGTGAGGCCTTGTACCTTTGCTAGTTTGGCAGTCATGAGTACTTACAACCTCGTTATGTAGTTCTCCAATCAGCCCAAAATCCCTTTTTCTGAGCCCGGATCACAAATTAACTATTTAAATTCACTTCTTACAACCCTTCCTGTGGAAAGGATACGTCTGTGGTCGCAGCTCATGAGATTCTCGTTCCCGTGTGCGGTCTTACAAGTCGGGAAGTACAAAAATTTGTAAAAGGACCCC
>JAKTYO010000059.1:3908-24244 GCA_030578735.1 Metschnikowia noctiluminum | reverse complement strand
CACCAATACTAACAAACTTCAGTTCAGGACGTGTTGTCGTCGTTAGGCTTGTGGAACAAGCACGCCAAATTGTTGTTTTTGGGCTTAGACAATGCCGGTAAAACCACATTGTTGCACATGTTGAAGAACGATCGGTTGGCCCAGTTGCAGCCCACGTTGCATCCTACCTCCGAGGAATTGGCCATTGGTTCCGTCAGATTCACCACCTTCGACTTGGGAGGACATCAGCAAGCTCGTAGATTGTGGAAAGACTACTTCCCAGAGGTCGACGGAATCGTGTTTTTGGTTGACGCCGCCGACCCCGAGAGATTGGCCGAGTCACGTGCCGAGTTGGCAGCGTTGTTCCAGATCGAAGAGTTGAGCAAAGTGCCATTCTTGGTTTTGGGTAACAAGATCGATAAGCCCAACGCCGTCAACGAGAGTGAGTTGAAGGCTGCCTTGAACTTGTATGGCACCACGGGCAAAGACGTGGGCAAGTTGCCTGAAAACGTCAGACCTATCGAGGTGTACATGGTGTCTGTCGTGATGAGAATGGGCTACGGTGATGGCTTCAAGTGGTTGTCACAATACATCTGATTGATGTGCGTATACTTTGTGAGCTAGAGCTAAATGATAATTATATTGTAATAGGTGCTGGGGGCTTATCATATCTCGTAAGAAAAAGGAGCCGTATGGTTGAGTGAAAAGTCTGTTCATTTGTTCATTTGATCATTTGTTCATTTGTTCATTTGTTCATTTGTTCATTTGTTCATTTGTTCATTTGTTCATTTGTTCATTTGTTCATTTGTTCATTTGTTCATTTGTTCATTTGTTCATTTGTTCATTTGTTCATTTGTTCATTTGTTCATTTGTTCATTTGTTCATTTCTCCTGTAGCATGATGTATAGTCAAGTTAAGACTTCTACGAATCTGGTCTCCAGATCTTTTGATTAGGTGCCGACCAAAGATAACGTGGTTTTCCCCATAATGAGTCACTCGAGTGAGGTCTCGTGAGGCCTTGTACCTTTGCTAGTTTGGCAGTCATGAGTACTTACAACCTCGTTATGTAGTTCTCCAATCAGCCCAAATTCCCTTTTTCTGAGCCCGGATCACAAATTAAGTATTTAAATTCACTTCTTACAACCCTTCCTGTGGAAAGGATACGTCTGTGGTCGCAGCTCATGAGATTCTCGTTCCCGTGTGCGGTCTTACAAGTCGGGAAGTACAAAAATTTGTAAAAGGACCCCTTTGCTTGGGTCTCTGTTCTCCTTCTTTCACTTGACCATACAGCTTTTTCATAAAAGTGAAATGACACAATCGGTCTTTTCTAATACATCATCCAAAATCACAGATGTTCGATTCTTTCTTCTCTAGAACAAGTCTTCCTCAACACGCACTAAAACTGACAGTATGACATTTGCCCTCGCAACAAAGTGTGCCAGGTGCAATAGCTATAAATAAGATTATATTCTAGGATTTACATTTAAACTGTTCGAGAATTACAAGTTTGAATAAGATTTGCATTGCATCATATAATTTCCAGGACAAAAACGGTGGTTTCGGTCTTGTCTTACTTAAAATGATTGTCTTTCAAAATAGTGATTGCGAAAAATGGTGTCGAAACCAATTGGAAATTCGAGCGTTGAAAGGCAGAAGTAAGCTGTTTTGAAACAAATTCTCAGTGATTCAAAAGTTTCGAGAGCAACAAGAAAACGAGATTTCTTTTCTCATACAAGGTTCCATTCGAATGATTAACCTTTCATAGCCCAATAACATTTCATTTTTATGTTCACCAACACGCGAGATACCACGCGTTCAGAATTTCGAGAGAAACCGAGCCAAGACATAAAATACTTGTCATTATTTTGGCACCTACTTGAGTAAAAAACATATTCGCATATTAGGTTCCTAATTTTGAAAGTCACGCTTATTATAAAATAGATCTTTTTTGTTGATGGCTTGGATTGAATGCAGAGGCGCGATTGACCAGTAGCAAGTCTATGAATATCATAGGTTGATCCCTTGCCTCCAAGTTTCCATATCACGTACCACCTTGGCCTACACTGAAACACGATCAAAAAAAAAAAAATAAATAAATAAAACAGGCAGATTCGCGCAAAGAGGGAAAATACTTTGGTCTCTCTTCCGAGTATTCCACGACACCTTCTCATAATAACACCAAAGATGACCCCAAAAACATTTCAGTGCATATCGGGAGTGTCTTCGCTTATTCTCTCTTTGATTAATCTCTTTGATTAATCTCGTTTCTTTCCCTTTTTGTTTTTTTTTGGGCAGACTTCTACTCTCGCTTTCCCTCACCTTTCCTCACCTTTCCTCACTACCCTCCTTACCTCCAAGGTTGCGTTCCTGCGTCGCGGTTTTTCTCAAATGCTGCCCCATCGCCATCGCACTTTGGGTGATACGCTTAATCAGCAGGACACTTTCTACTGGGAAACTAGCCTAGATCCCTTCAAATTCACTCACAGAAGCAACGCAAAAGTAACGCAGAAGTAACACACACACATTCGCAAAATGAGTGAAAACAAAGGAGCATTACATCCCGAGCAGAAGAAATGGAAGGCCCCTAAGGGCCCCAAGCCCGTGCATCACAAGAACAAAAACACTATAGGGCTAGGCAGATCCATCGCCAACCAGAGATCCAAGGAGAACGCCATCGAGTACTTGCCCGACGGAGAAATGCGGTTCACGACCGATAAGAAGCAGGCCGGGTGGGTGAAATTGCGGTCGGTGACGCAGGAAAACTCGTTGGACGAGTTTTTGAACACGGCAGAGTTGGCCGACCACGACTTCACTGCTGAAAAAGGCCAACAGGTGAAAATCATCAAGGTGGGTAACACGTCGCTCGTGAGTCAGACCGGGTTGCTCAGCGAGGAGGAGACCATCGCCTTGCGTGAGAAACACCAGAGCTTCGAGAACAAGTTGACGATTCCTCGGAGACCGAAATGGAGCAAAGAACAGCTGAAGTTGCAGATCGAAAGACAGGAAAACCTTGCGTTTTTGGAGTGGCGGCGCCAGTTGGCCGCGTTGACCGAGACCAACGACTTGTTGTTGACGCCGTTCGAGAGAAACATCGAGGTCTGGCGCCAGTTGTGGCGCGTGGTGGAAAGATGCGATCTTGTCGTGCAAATTGTCGATGCCAGAAGCCCGTTGGCGTTCCGGTCGGTCGACTTGGAGAAGTACGTGGCCGGCCTCAGCAACCCGGACGAAGGCAAGGAGAAACGCAACTTGCTTTTGGTGAACAAGGCCGACTTGCTCACGCGGAACCAGCGGATCGAGTGGGCCGCGTACTTCAAGGAGAAAAACATCAGCTACGTGTTTTTTTCCGCGGCCAACGCCAACGCGCTTTTGGAGAAGGAGTTGGAAGAGGAGCAAAACTTGGCCCGTGACCCATCGTACGTCTCTGCCACGGCTCAGGACTTTTGCGAGGACGACCTGGAAGATATCCGGATCCTCAAAATCGAGGAGTTGGAGCAGTTGTTCATGACCACTGCGCCGCAGGTGACTGCCTCCGACGCATATCCCGACCGCAAGCTCCAGATCGGCTTGGTTGGATACCCGAATGTAGGAAAATCTTCGACGATCAATGCCCTTGTAGGGTCCAAGAAAGTCTCTGTTTCTGCCACCCCTGGTAAAACTAAACATTTCCAGACGATTTTCCTCTCGCCCGAGGTCGTGTTGTGTGACTGCCCGGGTCTTGTATTCCCGAACTTTGCCTACTCGAACGGCGAGTTGGTGTGTAATGGAGTCTTGCCCATCGACCAGTTGCGTGAGCACATCCCACCCACGTCGTTGGTGTGCCAGCGGATCCCAAAGTTCTACCTTGAGGCCGTCTATGGTATTCACATCCCCATCCAGAGCGCCAACGACGGCGGAAACGGAATCTACCCGACCGCCAGAGAACTTCTAAATGCATATGCGCGGGCCCGTGGATACATGACACAAGGGTTCGGATCAGCGGACGAATCAAGAGCATCCAGATACATTTTGAAAGACTACGTGAACGGGAAATTGCTCTACATCAACCCGCCCCCCAAGAAATTGGCCGATGGCACGTATGGCATCCCCACGGTGGCCGAGTCACGTGACTTCAACAAGGACATCTACACCTTGCAGTCGTTGCCCGAGACCAGGCAGCAGCAGCTTCTCTCTGCGCTTGCAGCAAAGAATATCAGCGCCGAGGACTTTGACTTGGCACGTGACTTGAGCAAGCTCAACTTCTCCATGCATCTTTCCGAGGACCCTAACCAGAAGACTGCCGGTGGGCCTTCTGCTGGGCCCACTACCAGGTTTTATGGTGGACGCCAGGCGGCTTTGGAGAGTGCCGCCGACGACTTGGATAAGGAGTTTTTCAAAATGAACGATGTGCAGGCGAAAATGAACACGGCTTTTCACAAAAATCAGCTTGGAGGTAAGGGAGACAAGAAGCATAACAAGAAGAACAAAAAGGCGGACAAGAAGGTCCGGGTTGTGGGATATTAGAAGCGGAAGAAAAGAGGGAGAGAGAGAGAGAGATAAGGAATGCGTGAATAATGGCTTGTAACAATTTCGAGGTCTTCGTGATTAAAGGGCCCATGTTTAAAGGGTGTGAGTTTGAAGGATCTATCTTTGAGGGTTTATTAGATGGTATCTTTATAAGGGCCCATGTTCAAAAGCTTATTTTTTGGAAAGCCCATGTGAAGAGGGCTCATGTTTTTAGGGCCCGTGTTTATAGTGTCTCGAAAATGGAAAAAGTTCGAAAGGTCTATATCTAAAAGGTAGTATTGAAAGCACCCTTGTTCAAAGGGACCACGAACAAAAGGTCTTTGTCTTGAAAAAATAGTATGAAGTTATTCAAAATCTGCATTGCACCAATTTGTTGGGGGTCTCTTTGAAATTTGAATCATCTCCTTCTTCTGCATTTCTCAAAATTTCCGAGAACATCCCTTCACGTAAAATGCAAAGATAGCATTGCTTAACACCATTTGAACGCCCGTCAAATTGTGCTTTATTTCCTTATCATATATCATGATATAGAGCTTCAACCGTTTCTCATACACCATCACCGGTTTCTATTGCTTAAAAATTCCATTATTTTGCTTCTCCTTAAACTTTTTTTTAAGCTTACCCTGTTTACATCTCTCTTCCCGACACATGATATTCATTTTCTCGATTTCTTCAACCTAAGTTGATGTTTTGCCCATTAATCTGCCGAATCCGGCCCTCGCGCCATTTTTGATAGTCATCACCAACAATAGTGGAGCTCGAGTTGCTTGCAGCACTTAGTCTGGAATTCTGTTCACTTTGCTTTGCTATTTCGGAGGATGCCACAAGAGGCCCACCGAATTGCGACTCGTACTCCACAAATGAATTTTCTTTGTCGGTTGAGGATACCTCTGCAGATTTTCGAATTTGCTTCCACGGTGATGAATTGTTCAGAAACGCCAGAATGTTGTTGGAGGCTCGAAGTGGCGACACACGAGAGCAAACCGAATAGAGGGTATCGTCGCTGGTGACGGAGTGAGTGCGGCTTACTGGAGAAGGTTTTTCATGACTCCGTCCACTGGTTTCCATGGCCTCCAAAGAAGTTTTGAGGGGCACTAAAATGGCAGCACTCGCGGGACGAATGGTCCTATTTGCGTTGAAAGAATGCTCGCCTTGAGGAGAACGTCTGTTATTGAACACAGTAGTCTTTTGCGTTGGAGAAAACCTTGACTTCGTTCCTGATATTTGAGCTCCTTTACGGTTTTGCAAAGATCCCACCAGCGTAGGCGACCTTTTTTGCAATGGCTTCGCCACTCTCGCGGGCGATGTATTAATTTTTTTAGGTGAGGGGGCTCTAGGAGTGGGCACCACACCGGCTTTTAACCTCGCAGGCTTTGTCCCTGAAATGTTCAAGTCGGCCTCTATCATCAAGACTTTCTCAAACATATCGTCATTGCCAGCAGTGATCGGGAGTTGGCCTTGAGCAAGCAGCCGGTTGTTGAAGCCGATGATTTCCTGTTTTAAAGACGCAAGGGTTTTCGGCATGTTTCTATGGATTTTCTTGCGCAACTTCTCTTCGTTCAACAAAATTTTGCACGAGTTCTTGCTGAGCAAACGAGATGAATCTTTCGACGACTCGGTGAGAAACTTCTGGTCCTCCAACAACTCTTTGAGTTGAGCAAAAAGCGTGAGGACTGGCTCCCGGGCAGTGTATTCCGTCTTGAGCCGTTCGATCTCGGCCTCGTGCTCGTTGAGAATCTGTTCTTTGTTGCCCACGCAACCATTCACATCAAAGTCGTGATACTTGAACTCCTTGCATCGGGAGGCGGAATACAATAATTTTGCGTGGAGATCAGCTATTTGTTTCCGTGCGTCGAGAATGAAGCTGTCAATATACTCGGCCCGTTTCGTGTATAATCTTTTGAGCTCCATTTTGAAATTAGAGAGTGAGATATCAGTGAGAGACGAATTAGCCTCGAGAAAAGAAGAAGTATAGCTTTGGTTCTCACCAAGCTTCTTCCATAAGCTTGTACATGCACGCGAGAACTGATCCCATCGTTGCTGTTTGTTGTCTCTGATGGTTTCAAGAGTGTGTGCTAACTTCGCAACAAACCCCAAATGTATATCTCTTAGGCCGAGCTCTCTTGGGTTTGTTTGGATAAATTTGAGTGTGCCAATGTCTAGAAGACCCTCTCCAGGGTTTGCTTCCAGGTCATTTCCATTTGCCTGATTCTGCATTCGCTGGATTGCTATGAGATCCAGATCATTTAAAGAGAGAGCCTCTACCAACAGTAGACAATGAGAAATGTTTTGTTTCATCTTCGTTGAGCGGACCTCAATCTCCTTTTCCGCAAACTCGATTGTCTTGATGATTTGCGCAACAGTCTCATTTGTTATTTTCGTCACTTTGAGCTCTCTGATGGCATGAACAAGACTGTAGTTGACCTGTCGAAGCCGATCCATGCCGTTTCCGGAACTTCCTCCAATCTCGGATCCAACAGATACAGCTTGACTTTTCTTTCGAGGACTGGAAATGATAAACGCTATGCCTTCAGCAGAAGTGCCACTCATCCCTTGTCTTAGCTCGGGATTATAGTTTCGATTTGTCAATTTCAAGTCCCCAATGACGCGCTCAAAATCAGATAAAAGTTCGGCGTGCTCGTCGGCATCTGTTTTTGTCGGAATCATGTCCAATAAGGCTGAGTGGCTCTGCTCCCTATAATCATCAGTGATTGTCTCGATCATTTCCCACAACATTCGGTTTGCCTCGTTGAACTTCTTAAACATCTTAACAAAAGCCTTCAAAACCTCTAAAAATATCATGTTAAGTCGAGACTTGTATTGCATCAAGGACATCTTTGGTTGTTGTTGAGAAGTCTGTGTTGGGTGTGGAACTCCGGTAGTGTGCGAGGATAAATCGCTTGAATTCCGACGATAACTTTCAAAAGTTCCAGTGTTGGGATTGCATGCATCGAGACTCGCGTGCTTGAAGGGGGACCGAATTCTCAAGGTGTCTGAAAAGTGCATGTCTGTAGGAGACATATGATCGTCTTCCAAAAACGAAAACGATG
Source organism: Metschnikowia noctiluminum (assembly GCA_030578735.1). Lineage (NCBI taxonomy): Eukaryota > Fungi > Ascomycota > Pichiomycetes > Serinales > Metschnikowiaceae > Metschnikowia > Metschnikowia noctiluminum. Next base: position 16,712 of record JAKTYO010000059.1, on the reverse strand, counting down.
CGTTCGAGAGACAAAATTCATTATTCTGTTGTTGTTTTTGCATATGACGGAGCACATCTTCATTGCAACCTTTAGCGTACATGACGGTATCGTCAAACACTATACCTCGGCTTGACAATTTCATGTGTTTCTCGCCTCTGGGGTCATCTAGCATTGCAAGAATCACACGAATCTGCTGCCGGAGCCATTCGCATTCATTGCTAATGCTATTTCTTTCCCGCTGGAGATTTCCTTCGAACGTAGCGATAGTGTTGTTGATGACATCGAAGATCTCGGTCTTTTTCTCGGCGATTTCCTCTGTTGTATATCCGATTTCGTTGTATGTTGAAGTCATTTTTTTGATTGTCTCGTTCACTTTGGAGGCAATGAGACCAAGCTGTTTGTTCGTATTTAGTGGGGCAGCGATAGAGTTCTCGACAAAAGATCGCTCTTGATTATCCGCCGTCTCAATGTCCGCCACATTATCTAGTAAATGTGATTGATCGCTTTCTACAGTCATGGAAAAAATTGCCAGATGTTGTTTTCGATCAGGGGAGTTCTTGCTGGTAAACATCAAGTTGTATGTGCTGTATTTGGCATTTCTATGGGAGCGAGTTTCAAAGTGGGAAACAAATGGATTAGAATATGATCAAACCTTTATGCGCTTATTGGAGATGATACTCCGAGATGATACTCCGAGATGATATTCTGAAATGGTATTCTAAATTTGAATTGGAGGTCTTTCTTCAAGTTCCCAGTAGAAAATTCGTGATGATGAATATAACAGGCTAAGGCTTTAGCTCAAGAAAAAACGCACAGCCGTTATATCACTCCAACTCCAGATTCAATCCTCACACATTTCGAGCAAATGATCTGTGGTTTGTTATTACCCTTCCCAATTTGGTTGTTTTGTCAACACTGTATGAGAAGACATCGCGGAGCTTGGAATTTCATTGAGTGGAAAAAGGTGTACGGGTTTGAGAGTAAAACGCATGCCGCGGCTGCAAACCACTCCAACTTTAGACATTCTAGATCAGAAGTATACCCTTTTTTGGAAGTGAATCCAACTCGCCTCCGAGCTAGGAATATAATTTTTTTTCACCAAGACTCATGTTATCAAGATCAGTTTTTTATTTTTTTTTCCACTTACTTGATCATCATCCTCCAACCTCGTCCGACCCAAAACATCCAAAGTGCCTAAAATTTGGCCTCTGTCTTCAACTTAGTAAACTTTTCTCAGACACAGGCTCAAGAATGACCCTCGTCTGATATTCCTTTTATGAAAACAAATAAGGGTCTAGCATCAAGTATCTATCTAAAGAAAGCTGAGCCAAGATTTATAAAATCGAAATCAAGTCGAAACTGACTAAAGATATTGCCTTTTATGGTTCATGCTTTTTAAGATGAACGACCCTCATGGTGCTCTCGTATAAGTGAGAGAACAAGTGATGTAGAAACGAGCCTTACCAATCACGGTGCTCTTTTGATGACTGATTCAAACTCTTTTCCCGAATTTGTTTCTCCCTTCGGCCTTTTGGGCCTCCCCTTTTGTTCTTTGCCGTGGTAATCCTATCTCTGCTCCTTTGTCCTTGCTCTAATCTATTACTCTCTTTTTTCCTTTCTAGTTTTCCGTTTTGTAGTTGCAAGCTCATGTAAAATCCATTCGAGTTCCTCTCCCATGTTCACATCCATGACAGCATGGTTAGATACACCCAAATTGGTCCCTAAGTCAAAGCCGGCGGTGGGGTCCGACTTCAATCTTTCCGTTTCCAACCGAGCAACTCTCAGCTTCCTTCTCACGGCATTTCGGTAGCGTGTCCCCGTATGAGCCCACTTTTGCTCACGTGCAATGTCAAATAAGTGATCAGCAGCGACCGACTTGGCTTTGGCCCCGCTCTGCATAAGAAGATTAAACCATTGTTCGGCCTTTTTCATTTCGCCCTTTTGATAATGGTGCATGATGAGAGGATAGACTTGGTTAAGCGTTATGGGCAAACCTAGATCGCGAGCACGCTTAAAAGCACTTAAGGCAAACGACAAGTCATGGTGCTTGAGCAAGCTCGAGCTGATTATCAAGTCAAAAATATAAGTATTTTTGATGGTCTCTGCTGTAACGTGTTTCTCGAAGAAGTCGTTGAACATATGTTTGGCGAAGGCAAATTTAAACGGGTCGTGTACAAGATCTAACCCGTCTCGAGCCTCAGCATCATTGCGAAGTAGCTGATCGAGGAAAAGCACAACGATACTTTCGTCAACGTTCTTTGTGTTAAATGCTTCGTGTATACTCTTAGAGAAAGCATCCCGTTTGTTTGCACTGTTGCTGCCAACTTTCGCATCTTTTCCGCTCTTCTTTTCCCTTGCCTTGTCTAACTGACTGGCATATCTCTCATATAATCTGCCGATCAAGACAGAACTCGTTCGCTGCTCTATCGACAAACTCCTGAGAGTCACCATATACATATCACGCAAACATCCATGTGTTAGAGGAGAGTGCTGCAAATCCTGATGGATCTCGGCTTTTTGAATAGCGGCAAACAGATCATTCGCTAGCCCGGGCCCATAAATGAGATCTAAGAGCATCAAATCTTTGAGCAAGCGGAGTGCATCTCCCGGGTCAGAATCAGTCGCATGTTTGTTCTTAAAGGTCTGCTCAGAAAGCATTGGGTACTTTTTGTTACTGTTGTAATCTTTTGAATTAAGCTGATCAATTATCGAGATATTTCGACCTTCGGGAGCGTTTTCCCTTTTAGTTTCACAGACACTTCCAATTTGTGAAGCGCTCGACTTCTTTGTGTTTACAACCATCTCCTTGCTTGTAAATAGCGAGGCAAAGTATCCAACGGCGACTTTCGGCTCGCGGGAAAATTTTCCAGTAATGACTTTAATGATCTCTGCAACTAAACTCGCACGCTCATTTACAGAAAGATCTTCGGTATGTAGATAGTTGATCATCAAAAGCGCCTCGTCGTAAAAATTGTCGATTCTTAATGCCGTGAGAATACGCAATAACGTATGGGGCACCACACGGAGCTTCGACTTCATGATGTACCGCAAGAATTTGAGGCATTCCTGTGGACCTTTAAATGCCATTGAGTGCGAGAGCATCACACTTAGCACGAGTTGCAATTGTGTCGGATCGTTCAAGATCTCGAACTTCGTTACAAGAAGCTCAAGGTACATGTTCAGAGAAGTGACGTCTTTTTGCCTTATCGCCTGCTGTGTGTGCAGGGCGAGCTCTCCTAACAGAAAGTAGAGGACCATTTTGCGCTTTTGGGTGGGGCATACTTCTGGTTCTTCAATGTCATGCCACTTGGGACTTAGAATACCGGTCCGAGCAACAAAGTGATCGAGGGCCAGGCCATTCACGAGATGACTTTTCACAAGACTATAGTGGTTGTATTCTGTGAATTTGATATTCGTCTGGACCAACGTGCCAAACAATATGGACCACTGGTCTTTGGGTAGGGCCGTGTATAGACGCCGCAGGTGCTCGGACGTGAGAAAAATCAGTTTTGTGTTGACGCGGCCGGTGAGCGCTAATTTGCTGATATAGTTCAAAGCAATGCTGGCGGCTATTTCAGGGGGTTCCTTTGAGTCGCAAAGAATCTTATGAAGATTGGCCTTCAATGCCTTGCGACACTCGGGTGAAGCCGGGTTCTCAATATACTTGAGTATCGACAGTCTGAGTGAGTCCTGGCGGTAAAAGTGACGCAAGTATTCAAACACAGTTTCCCTCACCAGCGGCTCGCTTATGAGGTCGAGGTAAAGCACGGCCAGTTTTGTATCCTTGATGAGCTTTTCGTGGAATATTTCAATGATGTGTTTGTGAAACTGGTCCCTTTCACTAGACACACGCGGGGGAATCTTCACGAGGTGTCTGAGATCCTTGATGTTGAGTTCCAAGAGCTGTTTCTTACTTAGACCGTAAAGAGGATTTGGATATGTAGATAGTGGTAGTTCGTGAATGCTCTTTGGGAGTTTTCGATGTGAAAACACATTGGTCAGAAGCGCTGGGTTTCGTGCCACCGTGGCATTGAGTCTTTGGGATATCCACTGTCGCAGAGCATGTCTATAGGCCATTTTGAAAAGCAGATATGGGAAATGGATATGTGTTGGAGAGCCGTGGCTGATTTCTGAGACCTTGATCTGACTTGATGAATGGATGTATTGCAGTTGTTACTCGAATCTCTTGGCTGAATGATAGAGAAAGGGGCTGATGTATCTTGTCTTGAAATAAAACTCTCAAAAACACAACAAGCCCATGCTGACTTTGTGGTGATACCTGAAGTGGAGTCAAATGTGGAATGTTCTGACCGCTCTCTATTTTTTCTTACGCGCACTATTATTGCAAAGCATTAAGTTCGCGCATCTCTAGTGAGTGGACCATTTCATTAACAATTTAGAATGGGTGAACTCAAAGTGCTTTTTTTCAAAAATTCATATATATTGCTCAAATTGATAGATCACCGACTATTTGAGCATGCACTCTAAGAGGGACTAATAAATCCCAAAAAATGGTGGCTCTTTGGGTCTCAATTTATATATATATTCCGTTTTCGTTCACTGGGACTTCTTCCAATTTGCATGGCTGCGAAACACAATTTTTGGCGTCTTGAACAATGGCTCTGGACTTTTAATGTGGTCTTTTCGCAAGTACATTACTGTTTGGAGAGCCATATGATCATTTTTTTTTCTTTTACTTGGCTCAAAAGCGTCACTCTTCGAAAGAAGCAAGCTTTTTGAAATCGAGCAAAAGAGGTTTTCCTATCGATATCAGGCAGCTCGGTGATGGATACTCAAGATTAGGGCCAGATCATGGACCACTCTTGTGCAATTTCAAAGATCCACCGGCAAGTCCTTAGCGGCGGACATTCTTTTGATTCCTTGTAGCAAACAATATGTATAACTCCATTTGCAAGTGAAGCTTTGATGAATTTTGCCCAAGACTCAAATCAATGCATTGAACGTTGAATGTGTGATAGTTGTATATGAATGACTTCTTCAAATTTTAAATCTGAAACAACTCTTTTTTCAGTTCTGCTTTGTGAATCATCCAAGCAAAAGCCTCTGTCTGAGGTCTTGAATATTAAGAAATTTTATCGATACAAGAAGCCGCTATAAAACGATGCTTTTGTTCTTCACAGACTACTGTAAAGTTCGAAAAAGAACGAAATCAATAGATAACGATTCCGAACATCCGAAAAGCCAATTGGTAAATCCTTATTAGTGTTGAAGATTTTAGCATAATTAGACTCGCATTTCTAGGTGAGAAGCTAAATCAAACCATTTATTTCTAGTTCTAACTCATGTAATGTAATCATAATACTCCCCTCTCAATGTCTCTTTTTTCGACCACAAACTCCTCCTCGTATGGCTCATAATAAGATGGCGGTGGCCCAAAACATTCAATACAGCTTTTTTGATCGAGGCCAGTATTGACATCGCTCATATCAACACCATATCCAAGAGCCTTGCTCTTCTCGACCTCCGATAAGCCCGTGGAATCTCTCACAATCCAGAGGTGTGGCTCCTCGTCGTGCAATACTGGATTATCGTATGCAATATTTAGAAAGTCTTCATTGTACTGGCTGTACTTGAAGTAACTTTCGGGAAAAGAATCACGGACGACGTCGAATGTTTCGCTTTTAGGGAAAATGAAGCTTTTGATGATACTGGCGATACCCTTTTCTTTCTGGGGTCTTTGAGGATCAAAAGATACGTTTTCGAGATCCAGCCCGCTTTTTAACCGACCACTGACATTCTCGTTGCTTGTGTTATCGGTGTTCTCAGTTGTGGATCCAACGTCAGTAAAGATTCCACCCTGAGATCCACCTTTCCAGTAATTTTGGCCATCTGTTTTTATCTCTTTCAAACCTTGATCATGCATGGGATACTGATGTGAAGCGTCACCGGCGGCATTTTTAAGTGCAGAGAGTGGTACGGCCTCGAACAAAGGAAGAAACTTTCTTTTGAAGTAGATGTGATTAGTTGCGGTGAAAAGTATGAAGGCACCCTCCAAGCCTGCGCTTGCCCAATTCTCCACGAGGATAAACAATGCGAGCATCAATACCTCTGCAAAATAGAGAGCCACAAATAACTGAAACAATGCCAACGGATACTGGCGGCCGCGAGATTCGGTGTTATTGGGTTTTTGAACATGAAGAAGGGTGTACAAGTATGCCGCAAACAACATGAAGAATGCAACCGAAGCGAACACAAATATGAGGGGCGTCACAATCGAGTAACAGATAACGATCAATGCCAAAATGAGATTGGTTGGGTACAAGGTCGAGAAGACAGGCTGTTCTAACGAATTGGACCGATACCACGTGGCTCTGGGGGTCTTGCTTGCTTTTCGTTTGCCGAGTTTAGGAAGCACCGTACTCACAAATTGCAAGAGGGTGCCCGAAGAGACCACCAAACCATAAAAGCAAAGATAAGAAATATAGAAGTTGGATGCTTTAGGCATTGCTCTTCCCACGGTAGCAGTGATTGAGTAGACACTCTGCGAGAAAGTCCGGAGGATACTGACTATTGTGGAGGCAACAGTGATGATAAAGTAAGTGTTCACGGTCTGAAATGCAAAAAGCCAGTTTTGACAGAAATTTTCTTGTTGCTGTTTCGTGACTCTGTGGCTGTAGGCACCCACTTTCTGGACCAATCGGGGAACAAACGACAAGACTAGGGCCATCGCAACAGCTGGCAAAAAAGTCGTGAGAACACCTACCAACAGTTGTGGGAATTCGGTAACAGTGCTAATATTAGAATATGCGCCAATAATCAACAACAACATGAGCCATAGAAGAATGAGGCCGATCATAAAAATGCTGGCAAGGAATTTTCTTACCCTTCTCAGGCCCTTTGTTGAGCAAAGATTCTTCCAAAGCACGTCTTCGGGGGCGATTGCAGTAAATTTCCCAGCTTTTTTAAGCTGCTTGTGGAAAGGAAGCGCCTGAAAAGCTTTTTGCAACTCGATCTGGGTCGGGAACTCAATGAACACAGAAGAGAACTTTTTGTGAGCAGTTTTGGTCTTTTGCTTGGCAGCTATCTCCTGATTCAACTGACTGAGGCGTTCAAGGCTGTAGTCCAAAGTATCGACCACGTCGCCAATTTTAGTTTTGTGGGTCGGTCTCTTGGCGCGGCTATCCAAGAGATCACCTAATGACTGCTTTTTCTTCTCGTGCTTCACACGCAATTTGTTGGACTCGACAATGTATTTGTTAGCACATTGCTCGTATTTATCGACCAACTTGTTTCTCTCGGTGATCTTGTCGTCAAGTTCGGCATAATCGCAAACAAACGAGATGTGTTTGGCGGCAGGGAATGACTGCGAAAAGCTGCCGAGGGCTTTTTCTGGGACATCTGTCAAGAGCAAAGTCCTGGAAGAGACCATCGAGTGGTACTTGGGAGTGGTCTGCATTGCGTGTCTGAATGTGGTGTAATATACCAATTCCCTGTAAATGACAAAGATGACCCCGCCAAAAAAAAACCACGAGATGAAGGCGTGTGCGTAGTATTTTTTGTTGTCTTTCACATTGCCAAATGACAAAGCCTCGGCCTGTGCTCTTTTGTAACCTCCCGTGCCATTAATAGGTAGGAGAATTGGCCATGTGAGCACCCATCCGAAAAGACAAATGGCAGTAAACATGACCATGAAACGGAGAAAGAAGTATCCATCTGGGCCTGCGTGCTGGATCCAGTAAGCCCTTGGCTTCTGAAGTAAGCTCGTGAGCCACGCCAAACAGCCCGGTGGGCTCTCGTCAGGTTGTGAATCCAAAGGAATCCCGTGGTCAAACTTGCGTGGCTCATATATCCGCGTGTGTCTTTTCCTTGCAGAGACAAAAATTGCCATGAAACAGGCAAAGACGATTACACACGGGATGATGGAAGAAAAGATTTGTGAGCGCGACGCAGAAGGGTACTCCGGGACATTGCTGTCGTCCGTAGATATAGTGAGGTTGCTGTAGTCCATGTCTGATTACTTGAGCTGTTCAATTTGAGTTGAAGAGTTGTAGAATGCCATTCGATTCTAATGGGGATAACTGAAGTATTGGCAGATAACAGTCTTGAGAGACTGCGCCCGCTCGCTCTTATATAAATCGGCTTCTTGCCTTGACGAATAAAGAAGGCGGCCAAGTGCGTCTAGATATGTCACACTGGCCAAGAACGTTTCTTGCCCGGCTGACCACTTGCGGAGTCTGGAGGCGGTGCAGAGAAACACACGCTTTTCCAAATTCACCCCTTTTGTGGCTCATCATGGAATTGGCATAAGCTTGCTACAAGTTCGGGAAAGCATCTCGAGTTTTTGTTCCCCGAGATAAAAAACTTTCGACGATTGTTGACGATTTTTGACGACTCTTGACAACCTCTGACGACTCCCAAAGACTTAGAAGCCTTTGAGGACATTAGACTTGGCTGGAACTTACACGCCTGATCGCATTAATAAAAGATTCCGCCCCCAAAAAAAGCCCGGTGAAGGCACTTTCCAGTATGGATTTACCATGCGCTTTTCGCCTTTGTCATGCCAGTGCTAGAGGATATTTCTAGAACTTTTTCTTAGAGCATATTTCTCCCTCTATGAAAAAGCGACTTGACGCCCGCTGCGCCTTGAAGTGGCTGAGTGTGGGGCTGTTGAGCCACGCGATTTCCTACGATTCTATATTTTATACTATAAAGCAGTAGGGTGGGAGAAGAAAAAAAAAAAAAAAAAACAGAATTGACAAAATTTGTGAAGACTTGCTTAAGTCGACATTCATAAGACCCGTGCAAAAACTCTCTAATTTCCAAGCTCCTGATATCTTGGCATGCCTCGTGTTTGCGTCTCGGCAAGATCTGTATGAGCTCTTGACGTAGTGTCTTTATTTGGCAAACTGCGCGTTCACCTGAGGGCGTTTTTCGACATTAAAAATTGGGGGAAAAGGCTAAGCCGATTTTTCAACGGCTATGCGGCTATGCTGGATATGCGACTGGTTGCCCGAAAGGAAGACAGAGCGTGATTTCATTACGATAATGGCGTTTTCTTTTTACATGTTTTGTCTACCTTTTCTCTCCTTTTATTTGCAATGCTTGTCTCCGTCTATTGCAGTGCATGAGTTCCTTGATGAACTGCGGCTATATCTGAACTTCTTCTGTACCTCTCACCGCGGCTATGTCTCGCACACGGGGAAAACACACGTTCCGCCGTTCTTATTTTTAGATTCTGCGATAAAACATGGAAGAGATGTCATGTAACATGTGACCGAGAATGTACTTCGGATTACGACTGTGCTTCAGAAAGGCTGTGCTTTTAGAATTTTTGAACTGGCATCTCGGGCTATTTTTAGTACACTTTTGAGCTTAGTCAGGCAATATTGACATGAGATGAAGCTGGCGGCCATGTTTTTGCGATTGAGATTAGGGTATGCCTCTAATCTCGATTTGAAATACAATATTGCGTTTGACTTTAAAACTCTGGCCTCATCTCGTAATGCTTTGATTAAAAGAAGAAGGGGAACGCAAAAGAAGAAATGCAAAAGAAGAAACGCAAACAAGAGAGACTTTGCAATGCATTTTTTGAAAGTGTGAGAATTCCCAACCGTTCACCCCTGACACGAGTCTATGACCGAGGCCTTGATCAAGGCTACTTCTTTTGCAAGCCAAAATTGTGAAAAGCTTATCAAGGCATATGGTTGCTTTCTTGACCAAATGCATTAATACGAGAGACGTGATTTCGTTTACTCAATTCTTAAACTGTGTTGACATTCTTCGTGACATATTCACAGGCACAATACGAATTTTATCAAAAACCAATAGCTGCTGGCTCCCTTTTCGCGTCACTATCACATAAAGCTCATGATCGTCTCATTCATCAGAAGAAAATCGTGTGAAGAAAAGCTGAGTTTCGCAACTTCGGCACGAAGACAGATTGATTTTTAATCTATCGAAATATCTTGGAGCCGAGACTAAAAAGAGCTTTCACACTTCACTGAATCTAAAAGCTGCTTTTCGCTCGCTATAGCATATTGTGTGGCCTGCAAAAAGTAGTGAACTCTCAATGTTTAAGAAAAAACAAATTGAGTTTTAAAAAAATGAGCACAGACTAACATTTCTTCAATCTTGGTTCATTTGGAGACAACTCTTGGCAATCACTCCAAAGTCTTCAAACGAGTTTTGATGACATAAAGAATTGAAGATAGTACAAATGTATGCGGTGCCTAGTCAAACTTAATAGCCGCATAACATCAGTTGGCTGACAATGTGATTATAAAAAGCTTTGTTCAGAATAACATTTTATACGCAAGGGCTGGCTAGAATAGATGCTATTTTACTTCAAGCCTTGGAAAACTGTGTTTATGTAATTTAAATTTACTCAAAGCCTTGGAAAACTTTATTTGAGAGGTTAGTTAGGTGCCCCATTCTTGTTTTCCTCAGGGATGAGCCTTTTGCAAGTCTCTCATGATTATTTCTAGCGTTTTTCGTCGGGTTAGTTGAATTATGATTAAAAGTGTTTGAGGATCATTTCAACAATATTATACGAGTTCGTTCTTCATATGACTGCTCGAGCTTGGGGATCGATGAAAAATAAAATCCAAGATTCATGATAATCAGTTAGTATACATGAAATGCGAGCGGTCTCTAAAACGTAATAATAACAGTTTCTTCAGTTTTGGCTTAGAGCTTTGAAGTTATGAGAGCTCAAAAACCTTTCTAGAGCTCAGAAAGTTTCAAACAAATAATGGTCAAAAACTCTCAATGCTGGAAAATCTTCGTGACAAGTGAAACAGTGCAGGGCATGCTAAATGCAGATTAAAGAAAACGCAGGGTATGAAGAATTTCAAAAAAAAAAAACTATTCAGCCCAGTTTTCAAGACCCATTTCTGTGCTGTCACGGCCAGCTTCTCTGTAGATGTATCTCTGGTAAAAGTAAGCCATGTCAAACACAATGGTGCCTGAACTGCCCAACAAATAAGGCAATTGTTTCCAGAAAAATTGCATTCTGTCATCTGACGCAACGAAGTCACAGCTTGTGAGCACAGATATTGAATATGCCAAGTTGCCAAGAAGTGCAGAGCCGAAAAGAAGAGGCGAGATTCCGTCGACGGATTTTCGGAGATAGTTTTTGTAAAGCTGCGGGCATCGGGAACTCACATATACAAAAGTGCAGCCCCACGCTAGTATAAGACCAATGATTTCTTTTAGATGAGAGATTTGGGCATTCTGAGCTGGTTCTAGGGCACTGGCATGAGTAATTCCGGCATTCATCAAGACGCCCGCAGCAGCAGCCATTTTGCCCCATTTAGGAGAAGTCCCCGTGGCTCCAAATCCGGAAGAGCCAGAGGGGCTATGTTCAGACGACGAGAGACTCGAAGCCGGTGTTGGAAATGACTCTTTTGTTATTTTTGACGGCTCTGAAGGCACATAGTATTCGGGAGACTCTTTTCCGGGCTTGCCAGGACGAATATGAAAGTCTCCTGGGGTATCGTAACACTCTGCATCATGAGTCTCGACAAATTTCTGGCCCATTGAAGCTCCTGGGAGGCTCTGGAGGTGTTGGCGCGGATATACACTGTTGTAATAGTAGTATTGATAGCAGAGAGTCAAGTCGTTGGCTAGAAAAAACAAGCTAAGATAGATTTGGAAGTTCAACGCGGCGTCGTTCAAAAGACAGCTGGAGAAACTCAAGAAGTCACCCATAAACCATAATAGAAGAAACAACGGCGAGATCCCGTCTGCAGACTTTGCCTTGTAGTTGGATATAATCTGCGGAAGTTGAGCGCAGATCCAGCTCAAAAGAGACACGGTGCTGAAGGTCTGAGATAGGCTAGAGACAGAGCATTGTGACATTGTTGAGACGTTTTGAAATTGTTTATGATGGTGTTTGAAATACTGGAATGATCGGATCGAGTGTTTTGTGTGGGACTGCAAAAGATGGGGTGGGGTCTCGTCTGTAGTATGTATTTATGATTGGGACGATGCACAGTATATGTAGACTTGGCGATAAGATGACACACCGCGGCTCCGCTGAGGTGTTGCCCAATACGGAAGGTGCGAATCAGTCACGGTGTTGTGTGCCGTCGAAGGCTTCCAGGCCGCGCGCTAAATTGGCTTTTCTCATAGTTTGACCCCAATTTATTTAAAAAAATATGAAAAGGCGTCATTTTGATATGACCTGGGGCTAGATGTTGGTGAAATCGGCAAGACTTGTGTCTCGGATATAAAGAAGTATCGAAATCTTGCTTGTCTGAAAGCTACCAATCTACGCATTCCGAGGTGATTCTGGATAATTTGTTTTCGTTTTTACTTACAATTCCCATTTTTCTTTGCTTCCTGGTCAACTCCTCTTCTTAAGGCGACATAAGCAGCATCAATTGTCTTTTGGTGAAGGGCAATTGAAAGTGAAGAAATTCAAAAGTGAAACCAGTCAAGAGCAACAGCTTCCTTCTTCTTCACCCTCTCCTTTTTCTTATTTTTTTCTTTTTTTCTTTCTTCTTTTACATATTTCATTCAGAGCTCTTCACCACTCGTCCTCAAAAGAAAAGAAAACCCGTTCCTCTTCTTCACCTGTGGGCTTCTACGCAAAGTCATCTCTTTTACATTAGATCCCCAGCCTATATAGAAACACTCTCATAATTTGTATAACGCGTCTAGGAACCCAACTATTACCCGCTCAGCAACGCCAGCAGTGGAAACGCTTCCTGCCACACCGTAAAGAGCAGCAGTATCGCTTTTGGGAAGCACTTCAGCCAGTTCCTGAGACTGAACAATTTCGACCAAGTCGGATATCATTTCGTCCGCAACAGGCACCGAGAGCCGCGTAAAGGCGAAGTGCAAAGCGGCCGGATTCTG
>JAKTYO010000058.1:26983-55139 GCA_030578735.1 Metschnikowia noctiluminum | reverse complement strand
CAGTTTTTGTATTTTTGGATATCACTTGAGTATCTGGAATTTCGTTAGGCCACAAAGCTTGTACGTCTTCATTGATTGCGTCGGCTTGTGTATCTCCTTGTTCATTTCCTTGTTCATTTCCTTGTTTATGTCCTTGTGTACCTCTTTGTGTATATCCTTTAGAATCTTTATGGGTGATTGTCTGTGCAATTCTTTGGGTATCATCTTGCATATCACCTTGTGTTTCTGTTTGGGTACTTCCCTGTGTACTATGAGAAAAATGGTTTGAATAAGACCGATGATCGGCCTCAATTCTTTGCGTATCATCAAAGTGGCTCAAATCACGATGTTGAACTGTGACTGAGGGGTCTGGCGCCTTTGCAAATATTTTAAAATTTGCAGTTTCACACAATTTTGAACCTGCCTCCACTTCAGAATTACTATTTTCAGGAACCGGGGTCTGTGCTCGTAGTAGACGAATACGATCCCCATTCGATTTTATATCTATTACCTGAGTGTCTGCAACTTGAGAAGCGTCTTTCTGTGCACCCTTAGTGAGTCCTTCTTGTCTGTTCTTGGAGATTTTGTCCTGAAATTCGCCAAATTCGCCATTCAGTGCATTTTTGTGTGGAATTTTCGTCGAAATCACTTGTGTATCATGAATTGGCGACGCATGCCCTAGGTTGGTCGTAAACAGCAAGTCGGGCTCGCTCTCTGTCTCGTAGGCATTATGCTGGATCACCTGAGTATCTCCGAGAGTATCGAAACCCCGTCTCAGAGGCGCATGGTGCCTCAAAATATCGTCACTATATAGCCGAGGCGATTGCGAGCTACCGGCTTTGGAAAATAGAAAAGAGTCCTCTTTCAATGACTCGTTCCCGTCGTTGTCCACCAAAGTGTCGTCTGCTGTAGAGACCCCTTTGTTCTGCGGGTCCAGCCATGGACCTAGATGGCCTGTGGGTTTGCTTTCAGTGGCAAACACAAGGCTATCTTCCTGGGTCGAGGAATCCATGAATGAGAGACCTATTTTCGGATGATTTGCTCGGTCAGTGCAGATTTTTGTGGGTATAGGCAAGAGATTATCACTGAGGAACTATCCGAACTCTAGTGATTGCAAAGATATGATGTTTAGCAGCCGATCGAGCGTGGCGAAAGCTCCCAAGACGCTCTTCTATCTTGCAATTTTCACTGCGATTAAGCGATTCATTCACGCGATAGGCGCGAGGCAGGCCCACGTAAGTTCTCCTGGACCCTTCATGAAAGTATAAGCATCGATGGGGAGGCTGGGTCATTGGTTTTCTTTTTTTTTTTTCGCCGTTCATTTTTCTCAACATTTTACTCTACATTTTTCTTCGATTAAAGAGTTGCATCAAAACAAAAAGAGAAAAGCATATGAATCGTGAATTTCAGGACCCGGGACGATATATTATTTTCCCGCACATGATCCAGTTGTCAGCTTTCTGTTTCATATTCGTTTGCCCTTACTCTTACGATATCTAAAATGTACGATCCTATGTTTCAATTTTTTTTTAGTTCTATGGTCTTATTTACTTGTATTTTGATACTTCTATCATGGTTTGTATTTCTTATAACTTCATTTCTCAATCTTCTTATCTCACATTATTACTCTCGGATTCCGTACAAATTTCGGATCAACGTGAAACTTAAAGACTGCTGCTACATACATGGTTCAAACGCTCCGAAACAACAGGCTAAATACTCCTTATCTGTCCGTATTTCTCAGGACTTTTGTACAAATCATTCCCGTCACAAGGGGGGAAGTACAGAGTGTCAACCCACCCGTACCGGAAAGAAATATGTTAAACCAATCGAGAAACATTTTCTTCCAGTATTCACAAGGCCATTTAGAACATCTGGCCCCAAGCATTAAGTAGGGACAATACTGCAACCGTCTCCTCGGAAGTTTTCAAAGAAAGAAGTTGCAAAGCCTCCGAGCTAATTAGCCTCGCGTACTGATCACCATTATCTAAGCTTGAAATTTCAGAAGAAGTCGACCCGACTCCATTGATCGATCAGAGCTTTGATCAATTTGCAATCTTAGCTGGTGGTATGTTGCCCGCAAATTGTTAAGCCGAAGACCCTACCTTCAAGTATCATGTTTGCATCAGCTGGAGCAAACTTAACAAGGCTTGCGGATCGCTCTGCACTTGTGGGTTTTGCTGGACTACCGACGAGAGAAAAGTCATTTTCTCTTGTGAGAGTTCGGCCGGTACTCCGTTTGCCGGCTGTTGTGATTGCGTTGGTGTAGAAAATGAAGCAGGTTTCTGCGGGAGATTTGGTCCATGATTCCCCACAACCGATCCTTCGAGCTTCAGCAAAATGCTATCCAAATTAGCAACTGCAGCTTTCGGAGCCTGCGTCACGGGCGCAGACTTTTTGAGGATACTTTTTGCGGCGGGAGCATAGTCTTTTTTGACAGAAAAGAGAACGTAAAGCCCCTCACCTACCGTGGCAAAGTCCATGTACGAGGGAGTCTCGTGGCTCAAGGCAAACAAATACGCGTCTTTCACCATGGGCGCCCGGCCAGAGAGAACTCCGACCCTGGCCCGGTTCACAAGATACTCATATACTTTGCTATAGTTTGGATCCTCCTTTTTAAGTTTCACAAGATACAAGTCACGCGACTTCACGATCTGCAGTAAGTACGGGTCCGCCTTGGCCCTGTCCAACCTGCCTTCCACCTGGTACGACCTTTTCTCTAACAACTCCTTGCACACGCGCATTGCCTTATTGTGGAAGCTGGCAGTGACTACATCTTTGGGCTTTTCGTAGTGGGTGCACGAGACAAACTCCGCCAGCACGCCGAACGTGGCCACATCGGGAAACACAATTTCACCCGCCCAAAATTCAGAGGGCATTATCGGTGGCAACACGGGAGCTGCAGCACGTTGCGAGAGTGCCGGCCGCCCCGGCTTCCCCGACTCTGATCGCTGGCTCTGTTTCGGTGTCTTTTTAGGCTCTTTTGTCTTCAAAATGAACGCTAGCTCGTCGTCGCTGGCACTTTCATCCAAGTCTCTGTTTTCAGACTCAGCTGCGTCTCCCTCTCCGTTGTCGTCCTGACCATTGGCTTTGGAGGCCACGTGATTGAAATCGTCGTCATCCTCATCTCCTAGTTGGTACAAAGCAGGCGCAGCTGCTGGTGCTCGGCCCGATAATTTCGACAATATTTCAGACAGTTGCTTAGACGCCGAGTCCAGCGTAAGTTCTTCATGGAATTTGCGGTGGTCGACTTTTCTCGCCACCATGTCAACATTAAGCCCCTCGTCTTGATCGTCTGTTTTGGTTTCGACAACCTCCTCTCCTTTATGAGTGCGCCGAATCCGCTGGCTCAGGTCGTCCTTGACCGTGAGCACCGAGCGGCGGATCAGCTCCTGACGCACCTTATCCGCATAATCTTTCAAAGCCGGGTCGATATCTTCAACGGGCAAAATGGTGAGGTCGGCGGGGTTCAAGTCGTTAGTTATTAGCCGCGTGAGCACGGCGGGTCGTTTTAACAACGCCATCACGCTTCTACTTTTCTCTATGTATTTCTTGTCTGTGGCGCCCGCCCACGAGTACACGGCGGCCTCGAGCTTTGTGCCCCAGCCCTCGGCGTCGACGACGTCGCTCTTGGTCCGCACAATCACGTTGACAAGCGCCTTGGCCACGTTAGCCCTCGTCTTGGCCTCTTTTGCGGCTTTTGTGACTACAGCCGCTGGCTTGCCGCCACCGCTCTCAGGCTTCAGGGGCATTTTCACGCTAGCCGCTGAGCCAGGTCCGATTTGCTGCTTTATACTCTCATCTTTCGACGTGCTTGGAATCTCCCAAACCCCGTCGTCACGATCCTCGCGTTGTGCCTGTGTCCCACACCGGTTACACAAATAAAGCTCGGGAATCTGCTTTTCGGTGCGGTATCCCATACACCTGGCATGTTGCCATGTTTTACACTGCTCACACTCGATCATAAACCCACCTTCATCGGTCTCCTCGTCGTAGTTTGCATCTGTTGTACCGCACGCGTCACAGCGAACTTCGCCCTCGTTTTCGGCGCCGCCGGTCCCCTGAAAGTCCACAGAATCCTTGGCGGGTGCCATTTTCAGTTTTTTCAAAGCGGGCTCCTCGCCGTTGGGCAAGTAGTATACATCGTGCTCCGCTCGCCCGGAATGCGTGCCCTTATTCGTCCGTGAGGAGCGACGCACTTCGTCTTCCATTTTTGTGATCGAGTAGTCTAAATGTTTGCACTTTCTTGCGTTGCTCAGACACCAACTTATTGATTACGCTTTGAGTGTAGTTTCTTCTTGTATTTAAGAATCTGTAACGCTTTATAGTCAACAAATACGAGTTTGCTACTCGGGGTAATTGAGAGACTATGTGCTGGTTGCTTCCTCACTACTTGGATCAAGCTACTCTTTGCAAGGCGAAGAACAATTTTATGACGGATGTAGGATGGATTTCGCACACTAAGTTTATTTTCTAGGCTAGCGTACGGCATATAAGGGTCGCCTAGATCCGTTTATTGGGAACAATTGGGAGACGGCAGGGCATACCCGGTCGAGTATACAGGTGTATTTTTCTAAGAAATTACTCGATCGCTTTACCCAGGCATTTCACGGCGATATTTCTCTGGTGAATTTTCTTTTTATTTTTCCTTTTTTTTTTCTCCTATACTGATTACTTTATTTGGGCGCTTCGTTTATCGAAACATACTGAGCTTTCACTGAGCTTTCACTGAGCTTTCACTGAGCTTTCACTGAGCTTTCACTGAGCTTTCACTGAGCTTTCACTGAGCTTTCACTGAGCTTTCACTGAGCTTTCACTGAGCTCATGAGGTGGTTCGATAATATAAAGTCCGATGGCGTAAACGCAACCATACTCTAGCGCATCAATTGCTCCAAAAAAAACTTTTTTTCAAAACGGCTCCAGAGCCAGTCTGGGGCCTCGCCAACTTTAGCAGCATCTCATGTAGAGTGAACGCAAGGCTATAGCCCAGTGACCATAGCCATGAAATCGCGGTCCTCACCTAAAACCTCCTCCACATCAGCCAATACATTTTCGCTGAATAGCCCGGACTTCGTAGGCCTATAGCCTTCTGAAACTGCATCGGCAATAGAAGCGCGGCGCATCTTCAGCTTCGAGGGTAAATTGAGATCCTTGGACAAGCTTGCTGATGTTGTCGCAGGCATGTTCTGTAGGTTGCGCGATGCCAACTTAGCCTTCACATGCGAATTCGAGTGCCTTCTCTTCTTGTTGTAATTGGTGTTTTTCAGAACACTGTAATTAGTCATCGGCTCCGCCACCACAATTGGGTGTGTTATGTGAGCTTTGTTTCTGAAGGCGCCGAGAGGAACGTGCTTTTTGTTATTGTTGAAGTCTCTCCAGATCCGCACATCGTTCTCATCGTCATTGTCTAGTTCACTCACATTGAGTAGTTCCTCGAGCTCAATTGCCAGGTCTTCTGTGTTGTTCTGGAACGCAAAACCTCTCCAGTTTTTGGTCCTAGGATTGTTTGAACCCACCCCTGAATTGAGCGTACGTGTCGAGAGACCGTCAATAATGCCAAACGGTTTGCTGTCAATAGCTACCCAGGTGCCTAACACGGGCGGCCGGTAGTCGGCAGTTCTGGAAGACAATACTTCTTTGGCCAGCTTGGATCCTAAATTGGCATCACCCGAGGCTGAAGGTAGCGACAAGTCAACATCCGTAGATTCTCCACTGTCGTAAGCGTGGTCTTGATCGGACTCGGCAGGCTCCATGCTGGACTCGCGCTCCAATTGTCTTTTTCTATCTTCAAGATTCTGACGGAAAACTTCCTCAAGCACGAGCTGCTCGTCCGCATCGTACTGATCGATCTCAGAACCGCTATAAGACTCCGCGTCGGAGCTGAAAAAGTAGTTCCACAAGTACGAGTCATCCTCATCCTCACTTTCAAGATGTCCCTTTTTTCTTTTTGGGAAATGAGTCTTCTTTTGTTTTTGTTGTTTCATCTGCGGATTCTGAGAAATAATTTTGTTAACACCTTCTGTTTCTACGTTTGTGTCTTCAAGAAAAGGCAGATCGAAATCGATAAAGTCCACGTATTCGTCACCATCGTCCTCGTCAAAATCATACTCGTTGGCCTCATCATCCTCGTCATCCTCACTGTAACGTGTGTTTTCATCACTTGAACTTGCATATTGAACAGCTTGTGTGGTCAAGGCGCCTAGATTATCAATTTGGTGAAGGGAATTGATAGCATGCGTGGTTTTTAGCCTGTCGGAGTCACCATCATCCTCGTCAAAGCCATTTGTTTCAAATTCGTTTACCAAATACTTTTCTTCTTCTTTCAAAAATGAATCTTCATTTTCTTCATCGTTCATCGAGCTCAAGGATCCTTGCCTCACCTTTGAGTAACCACCTTTGGGCTCCGTGATAAATTCCTCGTAGTCGTTGTCAGCTTGTAAGGTCGCAAGTAAATCGTTATCATCGAAATCATACTCATCATCAGAGTTGAGGTCCTCCTCATTGATCTTGGGTACTTCCAAAAGGGGATGATCAAAGTGGAAGTCAAACGTCTTGTGGCTCTTGTCATCCAGCACCTCCTCTCCTAAATCTTCTTCCTCTTCCTTTTTGGCAAGGCTGACTTTACGCTCTTCATCACTTTGTGCATCAATGACCAGCTCTGTGACCTGATCCCCGAAATCAAACTTGAAGTTGACGTCTTCTGGAATTGCCACTTCAGATCTCCTGCGAAAAATAGAGCTCTTTCGCCTTTTCTTGTCGCCTTTGAGCCTCTGAGAGTGTTTTTCTTCAGTTTCATTGTCTGTACCCTCGCCAGGCTCGATTTTGTTTTTCTTACGCTCGACTTGTAATCTAACAAAGTCGACCTCGGAATCATCCAGGGAGGTGTCCGAGTCGTCGTCATCATCTTGCGAATCGTCCTCAGCCGAGTCTTCATCTTGAGGTGACAAATAGCTGGTGTTTTTCATCTGATACAACGCTTCGAGGCCAAAGATTTCAGTATCCCCGCTTCCGCCTTCAACGACATTAAGCTGAGCGAAGGGATCCATTTGGTCTTCGAATGAATTCTCTGCATCGTCTTCCGAGTCATCAGTCAGTTCTTCGTCCGAGGAAGAGGGGGCATCATAATAGATAGACTTACCGGACACTTCTTTGCGTGCAGACTTGAGAGATTTACTGGGCCTGCCCGAGGAGACTTTTTTTAGGGATTTTCCGCTCGGGTAAGAGGGTTGAGCTTTACTTTTCGAAGGCAAGGTGTCTTCGGAATTGAAAAACACGGAGCCTTTTCGACTTGCAACTTTCTCATGCTCCTCTGACATGGCAGTCAAAGATGAATCGGAATCAATATCAGACCCGGAGCCCAAGCGATGGGGCGCATGATGGTCTTTACCAGCAAGGCCATCAGACGAGTCGGATGAAGTTGATTCCGCGATGCTCAATCTTCTGTTGCGGTGTTGATTAAAGCTATAGGCTTTGAGCTTTTTGCCTCCTGTTTTGGCACCGGAATAGAACCTTGGGTTCAGTTTATGCGATATGCTCGACTTCTGGCCTAGAGAGGCACCCTTTCTTGCAGTTTTCGCCATATTGGTGATAGCAAGCAAATAAACTGTATTTAAATTTCTTTTATCGCAGCAGCGAACGAGCCATAACCTTTATATGGTGAGGAGATGTGCTTTTTGTGAAAATGGTCCACTAGAGGGGGCTTGGGAGGGGCACACAAGGCGTGAGGGTATGAGGCGGGCTTCGATATGTCCTACTTGTTTTTCTTTGCTCGTTATGTTCGATAAGCCGATGACGAGATTAACTTTGTTTTGTAAGGCGAGATCGTAGCAATGAAAATGGACGCGAGGCACAATAGAAGAGCGGTCTTGTTTGGTCAGAGGACTGTGGAGCGATGAGCTAAAGTTGAGCTTTGTGCTCATGCGTTCTCTGGTGCAGGAGCACAGATATGCCTCAAAAACGTGCATTAACGTCTCACGAGTCGCTCCCGCTGGTGCGCATTTTTGCTAACAATTGAGCCACACAATGGGATAATGTACTCGAATAGTTCAAGTCTGCGGGTTCGGAAACCAACAATGATCCTTAAATTTGTCGCAAATACCAAATTTATAGCTGTTAGTGTTTTTTTCGAGTCTAACAGCTTCGAAATTTAGGTCTTTTATTTTCATTTCATTTCTTAGACCTATCCGCAGGCCGCCAATTGAAAGTTCGAATTGAAAACTTTTTTTCAAACATTCAGAGGTTACGGCGAGGTGGTTATTGCAACCCCTCATTTCGCTCGTGAGCCATATAATTTGTTTTTAATTGGTAAGCCGATATATATATCAAACTCTAGTATGTTGTTTTCAAATGTGATTTTACTGATCTTTGAGCATTTGGGACCGGCTTCCAGGAGCTAGTTCAGTGTTCTGAAGCGAAGACCGCCCACAAGTCAACTTTTGACGCTCTTGAGAAAAAGTCTGAGCAAAATTCCGTGAAGCACAGCATGCGAGTCATCAGGATGATTTAGCAGACGAAGTTGGAGAAAAAGCGAATTCTTTAATTTGACACTATAAGAAAAATTCTATAAATGTGGTCTCGAAGCACCATCATGTGTGGCTGTAAAAATCTCGGCGGCTAGTGTTTGAAAAAGGGTGGCCAAGGAGTGGGTGTACGGATGTGCTTCATACAGCACGGATCTCAAATCTTGCCCGAAGCGATTTCGCACCAATGTGGGCAAAAGAAGTGCATGCAGGAATCACCAAAAGCAATGCGGCGGAAGAAAAAGCAAAAAAAAAAAGATTACGCGATTATGGTACGCGCTTCTTCCACACGTCCTGCTTCATTAAGTGCAACGTGTTACTTACAAGCAATATGTTGAACACAAAAAATATAAGAGTGGTTGTTGGTGCTCTCTTCATCTTCAGCGTTGTCGGATATTTTCTCTTCAATGCTGGGTCTTTTCCTGACTCGTCAATGAGGGTGAAAGTGCCTCAAAACAGTGAAAACGCAATCAAACCTTCCCACCAGGGATCGGGGAGCAAGGCCGAGAGCGCTCCATACCAGCCATCACTGGGAAAAACCACCGGTTCTTCTCAACACGAATCTGAGGGCTCTGAGGAAAAAGAGGCTGCGAAGCCAGTTAAACCAGCTAAGCCCGAGAAGCTTCCCTCGCCAACAGGACTCAACAAGGCCGCCAGCAAACCCACCAAGCAAGCGAGCTCTGACAACGAGTCGAAGTTGAACAGCGGCGGCAAGTGCGAGAAAACAGATTACGTTGTTATGATCGATGCAGGCTCTACGGGATCTCGTGTGCACGTATACTCTTTCGACAGCTGTGTATCTCCACCAAAGTTGTTGAATGAAGAGTTCAAAATGTTGACGCCGGGATTATCGTCATTTGATACCGACACCAAGGGCGCTGCAGCCTCTTTGGACCCATTGTTGGAGTTGGCGCTCAGCACTGTGCCAAAAGACAAGCAGGGTTGTACACCTGTAGCTGTCAAGGCTACTGCAGGTTTGAGACTATTGGGTAAGGATAAGTCTGAGGCCATTCTTGAAGAAGTGCGCAAACATTTAGAAACTGACTATCCTTTCGCAGTTGTCGATGGTGAAGGTATCTCCATCATGGACGGGAAAGATGAAGGTGTCTATGCCTGGATCACTGCGAACTACCTTTTAGGTAACATCGGATCCAAGGAAAAAATTCCAACCGCCGCTGTATTTGATTTGGGAGGCGGGTCTACGCAAATAGTTTTCGAGCCTGAGATGGGCGACAACGAGAAGATGATTGAGGGCGAGCACAAGTACGAATTTTCTTTTGGAGACCGTGACTTCACTTTGTACCAATTCAGTCACTTGGGTTACGGTTTGATGCAAGGAAGAAATAAGGTCAACTCTTTGATTTTGAACAGTGCCATTAAAGAAGGAGTCACTTTGACACCTTTCGAATCCAAGTCCGCCGCCAAAGAAGCCACTGGTACCGTCACCGTCAACAACCCTTGTATTCCACCTGGCGTGACCGCAAAAGACGTGATGGTTGAAATTTCTGCCAATGAGATCTACGTTGTGAACTTCAAGGGACCTAGTGAGGCAGCCGGTGCACAATGTAGACACCTTGCCGAGAAAGTGCTCAACATGGAGGCTGAATGTGAGAGCAAGTCATGTTCCTTCAATGGTGTCTACCAGCCATCTTTGATCAAGGCTTTCCACAAAAACTCGGACATGTGGGTGTTCTCCTACTTTTACGACAGAACCAACCCTCTCGGGTTCCCCAACTCCTTCACTGTTGAGGAATTGAGGGACTTGACTAAAACGGTTTGCGCCGGTGAGACTTTGTGGAAAAATGTCTTGTTAGGAGACTCAGTTAAGGAGTTACAAGAAGAGCCTCATTGGTGTCTTGACTTATCCTTCATCACAGCAATGCTCCACACTGGATACAACATTCCTTTGCACAGAGAGTTGAGGACCGCCAAGACCATCGCCAACAACGAGTTGGGCTGGTGTCTTGGGGCCTCTTTGCCTTTGTTGAATCAAAAAGACGGCGGCTGGAAGTGTAGAGTGAAAGAAACTTCTGGATCATCTTGAGCACCCTCACTAAGCGCGAGCTCTTGATCACTCCTGATAGCAAATGAGGATCACTCTTGATAGCACATGAGGATCACTCTTGATAGCACATGAGGATTCCTCCTCTCAGGAATACCAAGTAGAATACAAAGCTGGCTACTCATTGGAAATTTAGAGTTGAGTGTGTCTAGAGATAGAAATCATTAAAATTTATTTGTTGCAAAACTAGGCCTCCCGATCTCTCCCTGGGTTGATCAGTGTAAATTTGAGTGTGCCTGCACGCCGGCCGCTAATAAACGTGAGCCGAGTTTCGGAGGGGCAAACAGAACCCCATGAACGGTACTTTCATTTCCTACCCAAACATGTAAAAATTGGACAGAAACACGTCTTGATGAAAAGATCGTAAAGTACTTCCAAGCAAAGAATACAGTTGAAATTTTCATGCCACTCAGCCTTGTAAATAACGTGCAAAATTGTCGATCAGAAAATATTCCAGAATCACGTGATCGCCCACGCCCTCCAACAGCCCCAGGCTTTAATTTCTCTTGAAGGTCAACATTGGCAAGATAGTACAGCCCAACCTGATCTCACCCACGTCGGTTTGGACTCTAATCAAGACAGCGAGGTAGCAGCACTAACTGAATTTGCGACAAAACTCGAAAATTCTATCAATCACCCTAACCACCGCTTGGCATCTTCAGTCAATATTGCTGGACAAGGTGATTGCTATTTTCGAGCTGAACAAGCTTGAAAACTCGTACAACCACATCATTCATAGAATCGGTGCAACATAACCAGAGGGACAAAACTTTGGAAATTGAACCTAATATCGAGAAATTCTTTCGGGAAATCCCTATTTCAGGTCCATTACAACACCTCATACGCCCCACACTTCTGAGTTACTCAGATGACAGATATCCCGAGACCAACATCGGGACCAAGACTCCTGGTCTTGTCGAGAACGCCGCCGCCCACTTCGCCGCACTCGGCCAGCCACATGAGCCGCAAGCTGTCGATGAACAAGACAAAAGAGCAGCCGCCCGCAACGAGCAAAATGCTCCAGAAACTCCACAAAGAAGAGCTCAAACAGGTCCGTTCACACACAGACTTGGCGCAGACGGCGAACGGCGTGCGGATGCTCACCAAAAACTTGGCAAAGGCAACCATTCAATTGCACGTGCAAGCCATTATGATTGTCACCAAGGCCCGCGACAACTCGCTTACATATCTTACACGAGAGGTGGTGGAGTGGCTCTTCAGCCGCTCGGAGAACATCACGGTCTACGTCGACTACAAGCTTCGCAATCTGCCGCGTTTTGACGCGCAAGGCATTCTTCTGACGTATCCCGAAGCGACGAATCTACTCAAGTTCTGGAACAAGAAGATGATTGTGCAGAACCCCGAAAGATTTGATCTTTGTATCACG
Source organism: Metschnikowia noctiluminum (assembly GCA_030578735.1). NCBI lineage: Eukaryota > Fungi > Ascomycota > Pichiomycetes > Serinales > Metschnikowiaceae > Metschnikowia > Metschnikowia noctiluminum. Next base: position 43,192 of record JAKTYO010000058.1, on the reverse strand, counting down.
CTCGGCGGGGACGGCACGGTTTTGCACGTGCTGAACATGTTCCAGACCATCGTGCCGCCGGTGATCTCGTTTGCCCTTGGCTCTCTTGGCTTCTTGACCAATTTCCGCTTCGAGCACTTCCGGAAACGCATGACCACGGTTCTCGATACGGGGGTCCGCGCGTACATGCGCATGCGGTTCACCTGTCGTGTTTACAATGCGGAAAACCGCCTTGTCACAGAGCAACAGGTGCTCAATGAGCTTGTTGTGGATCGTGGACCAAGTCCTTACGTCACAAACTTGGAATTATACGGCGACGGCTCGCTTCTTACCGTGGCACAGGCAGATGGGCTTATCATTGCCACGCCAACGGGGTCGACGGCATACTCGCTCTCTGCAGGCGGCTCTTTGGTGCACCCGGGCGTCAGCGCCATCAGCGTGACTCCGATTTGCCCACATACGCTTTCCTTCCGCCCGATCCTTTTGCCCGACGGCATGCTCTTGAAGGTCAAAGTGCCGACAAGCAGCAGGGCCACCGCGTGGGCATCCTTCGACGGGAAAGTGCGTACGGAGTTGAAAAAGGGGTTTTACGTGACTGTCCAGGCGAGCTCGTTTCCCTTCCCCACCGTCCGCTCGTCAAAAACCGAATACTTCGATTCGGTGAGTCGGAATCTCAACTGGAATGCACGCGAACAGCAGAAACCCTTTTCGCTGTACCTCACGGGAAACACAAAATCTGCATTCGAAAAGAAACACAATCCCAACGACATCGCGGGGACTTTGGCCGAATTGGCAGCAAAGGAGGACGGGTTTGACATTGACTACAGCGACAGCGACGACAATACTGGTGATTACAATGAAAGTAAGGAGGAGTTGCCCATGGGCGAGCTAGACGAAGACTCAAACTTCGATCACACGGTACCCTACTTCTCAATTCACCAGAACGGAGAGGGAAGTCTGGTCGGAAGCTTTGTTGATAACAGGACTTGCTACGCTCACCCAAATGCAACCGTACTGTTGCATGGGGATTCAGCTGGCACCCCAGAGACGACCGAGAGTGAGCTAGACCGCCTAGAATTTTAAGGCGTTGGTTCGGGCGAGTGTAGAATTGACTCCACAAGTCGATAATGTGTGTTTGAATTCCGGTTATGCGAGCTCACAACAGAGGATTTGGCTGGCAGAAAAAATGCTATTGGAGGGTATTGAAATGGCCGCTTGAATGAATCTGCTTTGTCTTTGGTTCTAATCATGCCTCAATCATCCACGTGCTTGCGACGGCTCTATTTGCCATTTGTGAGAAAAGCCGCCTGGCTTAGGGAGAAGCGCGTGAAAAGAGTGCTTAAAGAACGTGATGTTTTGTACGTCTTTCAAGTCCTTAGCCGGCGCTCGTGAACTCCGCAGTGGATCAGATCGTCTATTGCCAAGCCCTGGTGCATTATGCAGCCCTTCAAGACTCGAAAATAGGTTTTCTGTCGTCATGATATGCCATTTGTGCCTCAATTGAGTCTTGTATTGAGTTGATTCGAGAAGCGCCCATTACTCGAACAATGCATTGTTTTTTGAAGAAGCGCTTTATGTAGAAAATGCGTTTGACCGCTATTAATTCTGTGTTTTTTGCTTGTTTATGAGCTCCCCAATTAGGGAGATTATTGGATCTACTCTTTTTTTAGTCAAAAATTCGTCATTTTGCATGGCGTTATTTCGGGGGCGTCTCTAACTCTGCCCTTTGCTAACAGAAGCCAAATACGCAGAAAAGCTTATAATAGGTCGTTGATCCCATTTTGTTATTCAAAAATTGCCATTCAAATGCAAAATTATCGAGAGATAAAGATCTGCCTTCGGGGCAAATCTTTCATAGTCACTATCGACGCGTCAGTAGAGACAAGGGAAAACAATTCATCAACAATGACATAATTGACCAAAGAGACAATGAAAAGGTGGCAGACCTAAAACACGACAGTGAGAGCTTTATTTTTTCAATAATGTTGGATTCAATGTTTGTCATCTGTTGAGTTTTAGCTCAATTCTTGTCATCTGTTGGGTTTTAGCTCAATTTCCGGAGCTTCGGGTATGTGTCATGGTCACGTGCCCATGAGCACGCGGAAGACGAATTTTACCAACGAAAAAAAAAAAAAAAAAATATGTCACGCAAGAGCATAAGAAAAAGAAACAAGCATTTATGAACCCGTCCGCCCACGTCACTCACGTGATACGATGGGCGCGGCAGCTGAGTAAACGTGCTCATAAGATTGGCTGTGTCGAGCTAAATGAAGCTGTGTTTTGGCACAAGCAAAGCACAAATTTAGAGAAAAGCTTTGATTGTATTTACAAAGCTTTAAAATTAGTGACAAATAAGATGGTGTAGAGCCCCTATTATCAGGACCTATACAACCTCCAAAAATCCTTGCTACTCAGCACTGAGCAGACCACTGAAATTCGCGATAGAATACTGTATATAAGGCCGAAAAAAACCACGAAAAGAAGAAAAAAAGACTTTTCTATCCAAGTGGGAATTTCCGTCTACACCTTTTCCTTCTTGGATCTTAGCACCCAATTAAATTTAACCTATCTACTTCTCAAAGAAGTACCCAGAGGAATTAAATATCAAGGATACAACATGACTGACTTATCTCAGCAAATGAACAACCTTTCCGTGAACGGGGGCGAGGCTGGCGGCTCGCAAAAATCGCAGTATGTGCCCCCTCATCTTAGGAACAGAAGTGGCGGCCAGAACCGCCGCCAAAACTCCGGCTTTGGCGGCGGTAACGGTGGCGGCTTTTCCGAGCGCTCAAACAACGGCTTTTCAGGCAGGGGCCGCGGTTCTTCCGGCGGATTTGGCGGCGGCAGAGGCGGCGGGTTTGCCAGCAACAGTCCTCGCTCTGGCGTGGGTCGCTGGGTTGACGGCAAGCACGAGCCTGCTCCAGTAAACGAGAAAATGGAGCTTGATTTGTTTGGCGTTGCCGAGGACCCAACTTTCCAGTCGTCCGGTATCAATTTCGACAACTACGACGATATCCCAGTTGAAGCCACGGGTGACGACGTTCCAGAGCCTATTACCAGCTTCACGACCCCTCCATTGGACGCCTTGTTGGTGGACAACATCACCAAGTCGCGTTTCACTAAGCCAACTCCTGTGCAGAAGTACTCTGTCCCAATTGTGGCCAACGGCAGAGACTTGATGGCATGTGCCCAGACCGGTTCCGGTAAAACTGGTGGATTTTTGTTTCCTGTCTTATCGGAGTGTTACATGAACGGGCCTGCTCCAAAGCCTGAGGGCAACAGCTTCTCGTACAATACTGTGTACCCCACCGTGTTGATCATGGCGCCTACCAGAGAGTTGGTTTCCCAGATTTTTGACGAGGCCAAGAAGTTCTGTTACAGATCCTGGGTGCGCCCTGCCGTTGCTTACGGTGGTGTGGACATCGGCCAGCAAATGAGAACCTTGCAAAGAGGCTGTGACTTGTTGGTGGCCGCGCCAGGTCGTTTGACCGACTTGTTGGACAGAGGCCGGATCTCCTTGGCCAACGTCAAGTACTTGGTGTTGGATGAGGCCGACAGAATGTTGGATATGGGTTTTGAGCCTCAAATCAGACACATTGTGCAAGGCTGTGACATGCCTGACGTGCAGGAGAGGCAAACGTTGATGTTCTCAGCCACCTTTCCAAGAAACATCCAGATGTTGGCTAGGGACTTCTTGAAAGAGTACATTTTCTTGTCTGTTGGTAGAGTTGGATCCACATCCGCTAACATCACGCAAAAGGTTTTGTTGGTGGAGCACAACGAGAAAAACTCCGTCATTTTGGACTTGTTGAGCGCCGCAGAGACTAGTTTGACCATTGTTTTTACCGAAACTAAGAGAATGGCCGATTACTTGGCGGACTACTTGTATGACCAGGGATTCCCTGCTACCGCCATCCACGGTAACAGAACTCAATATGAGAGAGAGAAAGCTCTTTCCGCGTTCAAGTCCGGTGCTGCTCCAATCTTGGTCGCCACCGCTGTTGCTGCAAGAGGTTTGGATATTCCAAATGTTCAACACGTCATCAATTACGACTTGCCTAACGACATTGATGACTATGTGCACAGAATCGGTCGTACCGGTCGTGCTGGAAATGTCGGTATTGCCACTTCTTTCTTTAACAGAGACAACAAGAACATTGCTAAGGATATGATTTCTTTGTTGACCGAGGCTAACCAGGAGGTTCCCGAGTTCTTGATCAAGCTCAGCAGAGAGTCTGGCTTCGGCGGCGGTCGTGGCGGTGGTCGTGGCGGACGCGGTGTCTTGGGCGGGGGTGGCCGTGGCATGGGCGGAGGTGCCAGCAGAGATGCCAGAAGATCTGGTTTTGGTGGCTCTTCCGCTAGCTCTTGGGGCTCCAGTTCCAGCAACAATTGGGGGTCTGGAGATGCTGGTGGAAGCTCCAGAACTGGCGGCTACTCTTCCAACTATGGTAACCAGAACCAAAGCACATCCTGGTGGTAGGTCTTTCACCTCACGGGATTTCGTTCGCTTGATTTTGCTTGCTTTTTGTTACAATAATTTTTTCACACGGGATTTTATCGGGGTGAGATTCGGAACGAGATTCTTCATCAACCAGGTCTGCAACCGCTGACGCGGGTGACGGGGATCGCCACTGAATTTTTTGCATATTATACTTCTTTTTGTTCCTTTTTTATTTTCGCCATCAGGGAATGGACTGTTTGATTTCTGGTTCATTATACTATTCATTGTTATGTTTACTTCTTCATGCGACGTTGTGAGGGATAACAATTCACCAAAAGGGCCTGGGAGAGATTGAAAAGGGTCTGGCCCAGGCTCAACACAAGAAAGAAAAGGGAAAGGAAAGGAAAAACCAGGAAAGAATTCCAACTATTTTATAGAATAACGCCGAAAACCTCAACCTATTAATTCTAGCCGGGTTGGTATACTTCATGGCTGTTGCTGTTTGAGACATTTGGGAGTTCTATAGAGATCTGTTATTTTAATAAAACGCGACTACAGATGTGACCTATAATGGTAAGATCAACAAAAAACAGGCAACGCGCTTCAATCCGGCTCCGGAGTGAGACACCCGTGCACCCTTTCTTACCCGTGTACCTAGAAACGGGCTTACTGTTCATTCAAAAAACAATAGTTGGCTGTCAAGAAGCAGGACTTCATGGTGCCCCTCAAAAAGAAGGCGAGAGTTGTCGCTGTGCTCTTGATAGTAACTTTTTATACTTTTTATAGCACCTTTGGCACGCATGAACACACTTCGATAGCAAGCAATGTGTCCAAAAAGCCGCTTTTGGACCGGGCTCTCCAAAAACAGCCCAATTATCGGGAAAATGGTTTAAATTTTCAGACGGTGAAATCGCCACGCTTGCCGCTTTTGTCCAGATTGCACGAGCAGCTCGAGGCCGTGTTTCCATACGAGGCAGGAAAGCCGATTCCCAAGACAGTATGGCAAACATGGAAGACAGGGCTTGAAGATCCGTCTTTTCCACCAGAATACAAGCATTATCAATCGCTCTGGGACCGCGAGGGATATAAGCATTACGTGATTGCCGACTCACAGTGTGAAAAAATGGTAAACGAACTCTTTTCTCAGGTGCCAGATGTCATCGAAGCATGGAACGCCATGCCAAAAAGTATATTGAAGGCCGATTTTTTCAGATATCTCATTCTCTACACACGGGGTGGGGTATATACAGATATAGACACGACGCTACTAAAGCCCGTTGACGAGTGGGTTTCCAACAATCAGACGTTGTACGGGTTGTCGAACAACGCGGGACTTGTGGTTGGAATCGAGGCCGACCCAGACCGCCCAGATTGGAATGAGTGGTATGCAAGAAGAGTACAATTTTGCCAGTGGACGATCCAGGCAAAGAAGGGGCACCCTATGCTTCGCGAGTTGATTGCCAAGATTACGGAAATCACGCTTCAAAGGAAGAAAGATGGCACACTCGATAAGATATTGGGCAAAAACCAGGGCGACGATATCATGGACTGGACAGGACCTGGTATCTTCACGGATTTCGTGTTTGCCTACATGAACAGCATTATGCAATCCGAGGACGTGTTGACACAGCAAACAAGAGCCAACCATGAGAAAATTGTCACGTGGGAGTTGCTCACGGGCATATCCATGCCATTTGTGTTGGAGGATGTCTTGGTTTTGCCAATCACGTGTTTTTCGCCAGGCGTGGGCCACATGGGGTCTAGACCGGCATCTGATCCCTGGGCATATGTCCAGCATATTTTCCTGGGCAGCTGGAAAGACGAAAATACACACAAGAAAGTGAATTGATGAGCTTGACATCTCTTCAAACAATCTGATCGAGAAAGACACGGAAATGTTGTCTCACTATCACTTCTGTCCCGTGCAGGTCAAAGGCGACCAAAACATCGAAAATTATCCGAAATAGTATGGTGCTCGTTGACGTTCGGTCGAAGATGTCGGAAGAAGGTGGAAATCTACCGGAAGAAATGTGTGACATGATTTCCAAATTCTAAACGCATACCCGGGCTCGAAGCGATTATTATGGCCATAAAGTATATGAGTTTCCTCTAAATGTTTTTGCTAATAGCAGCATCAGACTAAAGAACTAACAAACTAATAGAACATCAACAGATTATTGCTAGCGGCAGATCGTGGCAAAGGCGCAAACGTAGATACAAGTTGATAGCAGGCTTTGTGATATCCTTCACTCCTCAAAAAGTACGATCTACGGCTATTCAAGTTGCTTGTGAAAATTCCGATATTTCAATTTGTGAATTGATTCTTTCATCTTTCATGATCCATTTTTACTATCTGGGTTTCAAACTTTCATGATATTTGTTTCTATATCTCGGCGAGTCATAATAGCCCATCGACTTTAATTCCCAAGTGATTATCTCCTGCATGTTCTTCTTCCTTATCATAGTTGCCTCAAGTGCTGATTTAATCGATTCCAACCGATTTTTCATTACTTGACTTGCTTTTTTTCAAGGTTTATGGCCATGCCGAAATCTGCTCTTGTGGTGATTGATCTTCAGGAAGATTTTCTACCTCCCGCAGGCTCTTTGGCAGTACAAGATGGACGTTCTATCATAAGTGGAATCATCGATTTGCTTGATCTCCAGCAGTTTCCCTGGACGTTCGTGGCAGCAACTCATGACTGGCATCCGAAAGATCATATTCTGTTCGCTTCTCAACATGGAGTAGAGCCGTTCTCGCAAATCGAATTGAGCCACCCTCTCAATGAAAAAGACAATTCTGGCAATGTCAGCACACGAACATTTACCGTCTGGCCGGATCATTGCATACAAGAAACTCCCGGAGCAAGACTAGAGGCAAGTTTTGAAAAGTCGTTCCAGGATTTGCAACTGAAAGTCTTGACTGCCAGCACTAAAAAGGGATGTTTAAAGAATAGGGAATACTATCTGTGCCTCAGCGATTGTTGGAAAACACATCATACGGAACTCGAACTGCTTTTAAAAAATGCTGGTATATCACAAGTGGTGCTCGTGGGCTTGGCATATGACTTTTGTGTTCTCAATTCAGCAATTGACTTCGTTGAATGTGGCTTTACTACATACGTTATTAGCGATTTAGCAAGAGCCGTTTACCCCGCAAACAAGGCAGAGACAGACAAAGTCTATGTCGACGCCGGGGTCTCAGTATTGGACTCGGCTCTGGATATACCCCGGAGTTTCTTCAAATAAGGCTCTGAAGCTCGTTAGTTTTTGAAAGCGTTCGAAGCACGTATGTAACGTGATAATAATATATTTGACGTGTGGCACTTTGTAGTACGTAAACAGACCGTGTCTGGCTCCTCTTACATTCCACGGAACTGGTTCCTGGATGCACTTCTGCGTCCGGCAAACCGCTGCTTGGTTCTGCCCTTCTTCAGCTCAACATCCTCATCGCTATCGTTACCGACTTGGTCCGCCTTGAACTTAACTTTCTGCGTCTTTTTGGGGTTGAAAGTAAGCTCCATCTCACCCTTTCCGTGATGGCGCATTCTAGAATTTTTTCTCTCAGTTTCTCTCTGCTTGCTGATCTTGTGAAGTTTTCTTGCTTGTTTACCCAATGACTCATTATTTTTGGCCTCTGTCTCGTCCTCTGTGACTGCCTTGAACTCGTTCATAAAACGGTTGGCTTCCTCTTGCTTCTTCTTTTTCTCTCTAATCTTCTCCAATTCTTTTTGCACTTTTTGCTTCTGCCTTTCCGTGGCCTCAGAATCTTCTCCATCGGACTCACTCTCTGAATCAGACTCCTCCTTGTTGTCATTTGGATTCAAACGCTCTTCGTCTGATTCTTCAGCAGCAGTCAAGCCACGGGGACGATCGGCCTGAGTAATATCCTTAACGGATTTGACGGGGTTGAGCTGTTTGTACTCGAAGGACTCTTGGTTGACGGCGAAGTCGGGGTTCTCAAACAACTCAGCGAAACGGTCATCATTGATCGCATCGCCTCCTGCCTTGCTCTCCAATCTTTCGGCCAAGTCTTTGTTAACCTTGATCTTGGATTTTGTGACTGCTCCCGTGGTTCTGATTCTAGACTCTCTTTCTTGCTCAATCTTCTTCCTAATGTCTCTTTCTCTTTGGTCTCTGTAGGAGTTAGGATTTGCAATCAAGTTAACCTTGTCATACAACTCAGTGTTAATGAAAAAACCGTGCATGTAAGACCGCAAAACGTTGGAGCCGACCAAGTGGTTCAAGTTCAACTTGGCAACCTCATCTCTCGTGATAAATCTGAAGTTGGAGTACACAGTATCTGACGGCTTCTCCTCCAATTCTTCAGTAATACTGTCTAGGAAAGAGCACCACTGTGGCGCAGGGCCAAGGTTTGGAATGTAATAAGCATGCATGGGCATGCCCTCGTTTGCGAAAAGGAACATTCCGCTCTCTTTGACATAGGCAACATCATTGATGTCCACACTTGGTTCCATCGATGTGAATGGCTTGCCGTCCAATCGACTCCAAACTTTGGCGATTCTCTTGTCCGCAGTCATAATTTTATTGGAATCACTGCTGTTCTCGTCGATCCAGCTAATTTTCTTGATCTCAAAACCATACCCTTGGTCTTTAACTATCGACGGCGTCGACGTTCTGAGATCGTAAATGAGGGCCTTGCCATTGGAAGTTCCACATGCAAAGTTGAGCCCGTCGTTTCTGAATGTGGTAGTAGTCACTTGGGCTTGTTCGCCGACAGCATCTGTGACAAAAAGCTTGGCCGCTCTTTGTCTGCTTCTTGGGTCCCAAAACTCAACTGTCCCATCCTCCAAACCAGCAGCTACTAGGCCATGAACGGGGTTGATGTCGACCGAGTTGACACCCTCATCCGTTTCCAACACGTATGGGTTGAGAAATCTTCCCTGCTCCAAATTTAGTCTATATATTTCGTTTCCTGAAGCACCGACTAGCAAGTCACAGTTTGTTGGGTTATATGCTATGCTTCGGCCAAATTTTGGAATCCGAGACTTATAATGTATACCTCCTTTTGTGTGGAATTCGATGGTTCTGTCGTTTTGTAGATGAATGGACTTGGTCCAATCGTTGGACAAGATCTGAAAATCGACGTTTTCGCTGTCAGTGTGCCTATCGAACTTAAGAGACAAGTTGGAGAAATCGTAGACATGGATTTGTGGCTTATATGTTCCTGTAGCCATAGCAAATTGGCCGTCAGGCGTCACCCTGATCTTATTAGATGCTTCGCTGAACTCGAAATCCTGAATCAACTCGACTCTGTTCATGTAGTCAGCATCTCTTCTCAACTCCTTTTTTCTTTTTCTGGCAATCCAGTCGGGTAAGGATCTGGAAAGGTTTGATCCAGCAACCTGGTACACAGAGACATCTCCGGCAGAGGTGGATTTTAAGACCATTCTATTGTAGTGCTTAACAGAACAAAATGTGAGGTGATGATCATCTCATTAATTCGTGGCGCGAGACATAGTAAGTGCAAAAAACGAAAAAAAAAAAAAAAAACAACAGAACACAACAGCCTGGCTCAGCTAGTCACGTGCTACACAGTTGATAAAGACAACTTTGGCTTGAGTTAAGCTCGATCTTTGCCGAACTTGTCGACATGAATGCTTTGCTGTCTACCTCCCAAACTGTAATGCCCTACTTTCAGGTGTTCCTCCAAGTCACCCTTGTTCCCTGCCAGATTTTCATAGAGGAAAATGTACTCATGTTTCGCAATGGACCCCCTATTAGATTGATGTGATGTTACGGGGGAGATCTCATTCACGCCAGCGGTTTGTGAATCCAGAGAAAAAGTCCCTGCAAACTTTTTGAAGCTATCTTGTACTAGACTTTGATAGCTACTGTCCCGGCTCTTATCACATAAAGACTTGAGAAATTCGAGCCAGATGTGCAGACTGCAAACTTCATTGTAGCTAGCTTCAGTGGCGCAGTTAAAAAGCGCAGTCCATGCCAAGGACAGATTTGCTTCGGCTAGAATGATTCCGGCGATATCAAGAATTGCTTCGCTGGTGCATCGAGATGTCAAGTTTTCTGAAGCCAACCTTTCGTTACATTTAAGCGCGAGCAATAATAATGAGTACACGGGCTGCATTTTGCGCGTGTATATTTTCTCCCCGAGAGTTCCAAAGGGCGTTGTAGCTGACAATTGCTCCATCTCCGTACTCGCGATAAGCCTAATAAAATTCAAGATGCGCAAAAGATCTCGGTGAAGCTCATCATACACGTCCAATTCGGCCATCATAGCCACCATCTCATTTAAAGGTGCAGGCTTTTGTTCAGCGAAAAAGTAATTTGGCTTAGCTAATGGGGGCAAAGCAGAACAATTGAAGTTGCTTGAATTGCCAGGAAACTTCGACCTGTACGTGCTGGCACCGTAAAGTCTTGAAAGACAATTAGCCGTGACAAAGCCAAATTGAGTGCACACACTCAACAAGGAGCTGACATCGGAGACTTTATTGAAGTCAGCGTAGATGGTCAGAAGTGGTACGTTGGAGCCCAACCATTCGATTGCTCTTGAGCAGATAGAAACGCAATTGACAATTGTTGAATTTGTGCTCCATGATGAATCATCTATGTGATTGAGCAAATCGATTATGAAACGGAACGGCGTTTTCGCAGCCACTTCGAACGCGCCGATCTGGGTCTGCGGGTACGTCTGGAGTAGGCGTTTGGCCCCGGGAAAGTCGTGTAAGATTGCCAACAGACCAATAAGGGACGGTCTAGTCATTAACAAGTCTAGGATGAACTTGGCATAACGCTGTCCTAAAGTAAATGTTGGCAGAACAGAGAGGCGATGAAGGATACTGACAGCAGTTTTATCCTGACAAAGCATCAAGGTGGCTAAATCTCTATGAGATAGACTTCTCAGCATCATGGAGATAATTGAAGCAAAGCAGTTCCATGTTGGATTGGATTCTACTGATAAGCTTTGAATTTGTGATAAGACCAGAATGATCTGATAAAGAATTACTTCTGCTTCTTGGGCCGTAGTCTTGGCAAAATCCGTCAAGTTGGACTCGAACTGTAAAGGGCTCGAAAATTCGTCAGAGTGTTCTTCCTCGTTTCCTACCGTAGGCCACCATTCTGGAATTTGAAACGTCAATTCGCCTGACAGGCCCGAAGCTTTGTGCGCTAAGATCTCCCGCAACTGGGGATACAATCGAGAGCTGAATACATGCATAAGAAATAACTGAACAAACAGTTGCATATGGTGAAGCTTTCGCTCTTCAGAGCTTATGAGCACAATCTTCGCAAAAAACTCGAGCATTGAGGCTTTAGTGGTCACGCTTTGTTTTGTCATAAACTGAAGAAGTGCACCGGTGGTGTCGCATGCTTGCTGATCCCAATCCTCGCAAAAATTTGTCTTATTGGTGAGGCTCATGAGTGTTTGTCTTTGTTTGTCGAACTCTTTTTGGTAAGTTTGTTGTTGAAGGCTATACATCTCATTCATAACTGACAATATGGTCTAAAGTTATTGAGAGAGCTGAGATAGAACAAGGTGTGAAGTAGAAAGAGAATGCGATTTTAAGACGAGCCAGACAACAAATATTTGAGGAAAGAAAGTTGTGACAATTTTCTTCCAGAAAGCGGGACTGAACTCCTTTTTATACTGCCAGTGTGATGGCTGCAAAAAAAAGCGATTGATTATTGGAAGCCAAAAAAAAGAAAGTTGACGCGTCACAGCCGCGCTCACACTTTGATCTTGCGCAATCAGATGTCAATTGTATTGTTGATGAGGGCTCATATTAGGAGCATATGTGAACTATAGTGCTATTCATTATTGGTTTCAGGGGCTACTTAAGCTGAAGTAACAAGCATTTTGAACATTTCTCACAGCGGACCGAGGCCTGTAAAACAGCTTCCAGAATTATGTTCCTTCAATATATAAGTCACACCAGAGGGGAAACATACATGAGGGGTAAGAATATGGCTCACACATGACCAAATGAAAACACAACCAGATAGTTTTGAGTCTTCTTTACGTGAGCTTATTTACAAAACATACCAGAACAGTACATGCTACTTATGCACACGAGAGTCATTGCTTAATCAAGCTGGGACGCTAATGACTCAAGTTGTTTCTTGACAGCGCTCTTAGCAGTACCTCCTGTAGCGGTTCTTCTCTCCACACTGACCTCAAAATCGAAAACGTCCTTGACGTCTTCTTCGAATCTTGCGTCAATGGCCTGGAACTGACTGTATGACAATTGGTCAATACCAGACAAATTGTCCTCCTCTGCCTTTCTGACACACTCTCCCGAGATGTGGTGAGTTTCTCTGAAAGGCACGCCTTTCCTGACCAAGTAGTCGGCCAAGTCCGTAGCCAACATGTCCATTGTCAAAGCGCCCTCCATATTTTCCTTCTTGATTTTCAACGTGGAGATGACACCCGTGGCAATCAAGATGGAGTGTTCAACAGTAGTCATGGCGTCGAAAAGAGGCTCTTTGTCCTCCTGCATGTCCTTGTTGTATGTGGAAGGAATCGATTTCAAAGACATCAAGAAACCTGCAAGGGAGCCAAACACCCGACCGCTCTTTCCTCTCAACAATTCGAGAGAGTCTGGGTTCTTTTTCTGTGGCATCAACGAAGATCCCGTGGAGTATGCATCTGCCAATTGTATGAATCCAAACTCTGCGGTTGAGTAAATGATCAAATCCTCTGAGAACCTGGAGATGTGGTTCATGAACAAAGATGACCAAAAGAGCGTCTCAACAACAAAATCACGGTCGCTGACCGCCGCAAGAGAGTTTCCAATCACACTGTTGAAACCCAATCCTGCAGCCAAAAACTCTCTGTCCATGCCATATGGATGGCCGGCCAAGGCACCGGCACCAAGGGGCGACTGGTTCACTCTCTCCAAGATCTGCTTTAATCTCTTGTAGTCTTCGGTGAAATATGTCGCGTACGAGCTCAACCAATGCGCCCATCTGATTGGCTGCGCTCTTTGCAAATGTGTATATCCAGGCATCAAGACGTCGATTTCGGACTCGGCTCTGTTCAAAATACTCTTGATGAAGCTGCCCAAGAACTCCACCAACTTGGTCAAGGTCTCACGCACGTAAATTCTCATATCCGTTGCCACCTGATCGTTTCTGGAACGGCCGGTGTGAACTTTCCCCGCAATATGCTTTCCGATAAGTTCACCCAAACGCCTTTCGTTGGCGGTATGGATATCTTCGTCGCCGGCCTTTTCGACAAACTCACCATTCTTCCATTCCTCGCGGATGACCTCCAATCCTTTGTGAATTTCACTGAGTTCCTCGCCGGTGATCAAGCCAAGCTTGCTCAAGCCTTCTGTGTACACTTTCGTGCCCGTCAAATCGGCATCGTACATGATTTTATCGTACGGAAGAGATGCGTTGTAAAGGTCCATCAAGGGGTCAGAGGCCCCGGTAAATCTTCCACCCCACAATCTGTTTTCTGTTGGTTTAGACATGCTTATTGATTTCTGACTTAGTCCACGTTTCCACTGAGAGAAAAGAGTAGTTGCGAGGGAAAAATGTTGTGGACGAAGCCGTGCCAATTATACGTGAAATTTTAAAGATTACTCACCGCGGCTACGTTGATGGTTGCCTAAATAGGAAGGTGACTCAAAGTTTTCAAGCGCGCGAAATAACACAACATGCAGGAACTAATGTAGAACCCCTATTTCACAAAATAGAGGACTGCCAAAAACGTCCCAGTATCTGTTAAGAACGGAAGGCGCAAGCGAATTTTCGTGCCAAAGCGTGCCAAATAGGGAATTTGTTTTTATCAATCTTTTGCTTTTGTGCCGTCGTTTTCAAGTACGCTACAACAAATTTGCATTCCCAGGAGTGAGCCACCTATTATTGATAAATGAGGTCAAAAATATACTCGAAAAAAAAATATTTATCACGTTTTTTTTTTTTTTTTAAAGATTCATCGTATTATAGGGCGTTACTCAGGGACTTCTCTGATATAGACTTTTAGATGGAGGTCGAGGTCGAGAGAAACTCGGTCTGGTCATTGAGGAAAACGCTGTGTTCGAAGAGAACCAAGGTTTTCAGTAATTTTGTTTGGCATGAGGAATTTTCAGATCAAGGTGATCTCTTTTTGAAAAGTTCCTTGCTGATCTGACGTATTTCGTCTATTTCGTCAATGCCTCTAAAGACGTCAACTGATGAACATGACGACACATACCTTTTAATGTCTCTACCAAGATTGCCTCTAGCATTATTCACGTGTTTTTTTCCCGGTCTCTTTCTCTTGAGCAACACATTGGTCAACAAAGCGTTCGGGTATCTGAGGAGACAGGTTTCTGGGTCCATGACTCAAAACGAAATCGCCCCGACTCGTCTGGATATCTTGTCAATGAGTGTCACATTCTTCAAGAAGCTGACTGAGAGGTTCAACCCCTTAAGTAATGCCTTCATCGTCATCAGTCCCCCGACCTACCATGCACGTGGTAGATTGAGCAGCCACCGGATCAAAGGAAATATTGCTGTCATCCGTCAGGCCAGGAAAAACGCCACCCGCCATTTTTTCTGACTCATCATCTCATCTTGACAAAAGGTCAGGATAGCTCAAGATACTGTTGTTGTCTGCGCTCGCAACAAAACTCAGTAATCAAGAGACACTAGATCCCAATGAGGAAGTTGTTTCACTTGAGACATTTACAGAGGTGTCATCTTGACTAGAGGTCTGCTTCGGCCAATATCTTTGAAGGAAAAATATATGCTTGCATAACGGTCTGCTGTTAGAAAAGACTGGACAGGACATGCCTCTGTTTCCAGGCAAGCGATTTGTAGATTCAACGTATTCTACCTTCTGGCGTTGGCGAAAGAATTGACAGTGACTTACGCCTCACTGGAGATGAAAGCTCTGACTTCGATGTCTTCGCTCGACAATTCCGAAATGATACATTTTGCACGAGTTTCTGCTTTATCATAGACTGTTCATGATTTCGAACTTAAACTTGCATTTCCTTGCCCCTTGATGATGGAGCCTCGAGGCTATTTTTTTTTTTTTTTTTGATTCAGGCTAAAGAGTTCTCTAGCCAAGCTATGTGGCCTACAATTGCAACTTTTTTCCTTCAAGCTTAGGCAGCTTCAATAACGAATGGGAGGATTCAATAAGGTTATTAGTGGTTTCTCCGTGCACATACCTAGGATTGAGTCCCTCAATTATAAACTCTTTCCTCGGAAATCATCTGGAATGGCTAGCATTAAAGTTATATGTAGTCACGGTCTTGTTCGATATGCCAACAAACAAGACTGTCAAAATGAGAACTCGATATCGATTTGTTTCATGTATCTCGAAACTTCTGCTTCAGTCATTTATAATATTACTCGATCCCCTTCGAAATTTAAGTTCCGCAACCTCATTATTTTGGGGTTTTGTAAGTTTTGTGAAACAATTTGCGCAAATGTAGCTTTTTTTGGTTAACTAAGAATTCGAAAAGGCCGTGCGTGGATTCAAAACGTAAGTATTCATTCTGGTTACTCCTATTCTGCATTGAGGCAAGCAAAGTCCAACTCAACGATATGGACGCGAATCGTTGAGAAGAAAATTAAGCGTTAAAGAATGCATAAATGTTTTCTTTTATTTTTTTTTTTTCCTTTTTTTTTTGCTTGGGGTCAGAATAACGGGCTTCCTATTTTGTTACTCATTGTCAAAGGCGTGTCACGTGACTTGTGCTTCTTCAAGATCATGAGATTGATTTCTAAAACGCAAATTTTATGAAAGAAGCATCTGGAGTCTTCAAAGAGATGAAAACTCCTCATAAATCTTCAACAAAGATCATGTGAGATTTATT
>JAKTYO010000058.1:0-26963 GCA_030578735.1 Metschnikowia noctiluminum | reverse complement strand
TTGTTTCATGTATCTCGAAACTTCTGCTTCAGTCATTTATAATATTACTCGATCCCCTTCGAAATTTAAGTTCCGCAACCTCATTATTTTGGGGTTTTGTAAGTTTTGTGAAACAATTTGCGCAAATGTAGCTTTTTTTGGTTAACTAAGAATTCGAAAAGGCCGTGCGTGGATTCAAAACGTAAGTATTCATTCTGGTTACTCCTATTCTGCATTGAGGCAAGCAAAGTCCAACTCAATAAAATTATAGGGCAAACATGGACTTTTGAAAAGGACGCTTGGTTTGTTTACGTCGTTCACTTTGACGATATGGATGCGAATCGTTGAGAAGAAAATTAAGTGTTAAAGAATGCATGAATGATTTCTTTTATTATTTTTTTTTTCCTTTTTTTTTTTGCTTGGGGTCAGAATAACGGGCTTCCTATTTTGTTACTCATTGTCAAAGGCGTGTCACGTGACTTGTGCTTCTTCAAGATCATGAGATTGATTTCTAAAACGCAAATTTTATGAAAGAAGCATCTGGAGTCTTCAAAGAGATGAAAACTCCTCATAAATCTTCAACAAAGATCATGTGAGATTTATTAATGACAAGTTTTCTTGGAACTTTGATATGGGAAGTCAGCATTTTTTTCACCATTCTTCGACAAGTGAGTCCATGACCATCGATAAGAATTTTACGACAGACGACCCTTTTAGGGAGTCATAAAAAGCATTTTCGGGTGAAGCCGGACCGAAACTTGCGGAATTTACTCAAATCTTTGACGCAAAAACCCATCTATAAATCTGCAAAATTTGAGTAAAAGATAAACAATAGGTGATATGTTAGGAGAAGCCACGAGCTTGTAAAGTCAAGCGACTATGAAGACCAAAGGAGCAACGTTCAGCTTTCATCATTAAAGAATTGAATGATCCCGACCTTGAAGAATATGCCGAGCTGCAAAAAGCTTCCCGAGAAAGGTTTAAGTCGAGAACTCATTTCACTCTAAATTATTTTCAAATTACGTCAAAGCAACAATTTCTTGTTAATGAATGGAAACTTCCGTGAGCAAGCCCCTGGCGACCCTATATCCTAGCTCATGTACATCTGCCAAGGGCGGCGTGTGAGTGAGATTCCATTGCTGAAGGTCACACACCCATACTCGCATCTGAGCACGCAAACTCTCGACATTTCTCCCTAAAGCCGATTGTGCCAAGTCGCCATTAGTCCAAGCTTTCAACTTCACATATGCCTTCTTGAAATTGTTGAGCATGGCTCTCGTTGCAATATCAGTGAATAGATTGCGAGACTCCAGAGGTGTAGTACTGGGGTTCACTCTTTCAAGCTTCTCGATGATACTGTGTAGCTTTCGGACAATCAAGTCGGTGAAGGGATCACTGCAAAATCCATAAAGCCTTATTTCCCCCGCTATTCTGGTGGCTTCCACAGTTAATTTTTCTGTGATCTCCTGATCACCAAACTCTCCCAATACGTGAAGACACTGCTCGATAGACTCGAGCTTCTCGTCGATTCTGTCGGCGAGGATCCCGTCGACTCGAAGAAGCGCCCTTGGGTCAGAGCCTATTCGGGAAACCCACTCGTGCAATTGCGCAATTGTATCGATACGGTAGGCTAGCGTCTCCAGATTTGGTGAATCAACAGCCTTGTACTCGTCAAATTGGCTTTGAAGAGACCTTAAATCATGCAGCATTCGCCCGTTGTCCGCAAAAATAGCTTCCGGGTTATTTCTTCTGTGGTGAAGAAACTGAAGCAAGCTCCGCTCGTATGTTTGTGCTCTGTCATTCATGAGCAGAAGCACGTATTCTTCAGCCTCGATTACTAGAACATCCTTTTGCAGATGGGACGTGTTTGGTCTTCCGGGCGCTTGGGCATTGTGCACCTGCTTGACTCTGTTCAAATCGGCAAATACCGCAGAAACAAGCGAGTCGAGATCCAACGAGTCGGCGTTTAATGACGAATCACCGTGCTTGATAGTTTTCTCCAAGAGGGCATCCCGAAAAGATCGCTCGATATACAAATATGCAGCATCATACTTATCTGCCTGAAGTTCGTCACCATGGAACAACAGGTTCAAAAGACGAGAAATTTGTTGGAAATCGGAGGTCAAGTAATCGACCTCACTCGCCAAGGCTGTTTGGAGGTTTCTGTCCAAATCGCCCCGCCAGGCCTTCTCACTTCGGGACAGATGAGGGTTGTTTCTACTCAGAAAATCATTTCGGAAAGGAGAGTGAAATACGCAAGCATTTTGATGCCAGGGTGAAAAGGCGTCTGATGCATTAAGTCTGCCCAAAGTCGCCTCCTGCAATTTGTGCCAAGTGTCACTGATAATTGAGTCATGTGCCCCCGCGGCTAGCATCAACGGAAGAAGAGTCAAGTGGATTATAGCCAAGAATATCATTTGTATAGGTTGAGCAAAGTGTTTGTGACTGAAGTAACTTTGTGATGTAATGGGGAATAGTATCCTGTGTGTAGCCACGGAATGCAACCCAATATTTTGCAGCCAGCATCAGAATCGAAAGCTGCGGCTCCTCGATTGAGGCGAGTTTGCCTTGTGTGAGTGTTATGGAATAAAATGATAAGAACGTGTTTCTGTGATTCAAAAGCCAGACGTTTGTGATTCCGAGCTTTTTTGAAATTGATAAAATCTTTTTTTGCAAACCAAGCTCGTGTCTTAGGTGTTTTGTATATATAACTGAAGTTGTTTTGACCAGACCATTTCGAGTTTTACGATTTATCTCGAGGAGAGAAATCACATAATAAAGCTCGCAAAATAAAGACTCAATCTGTAGCACTACCTCTTGAATATGGTTTGTATATAAAAATTTCATTTTCTGTCCACATCATCCGGTGTCTTGAATGAGTTGAAAGATTTCCACTGACGTGAACCAGATTATTTCGATAATGTTGAGTCGAGTGTTTGAACGTTATTTGACCTAAATCCGGGGCATTTACTCCGAGGTGATCTGCTATTGTGAAAAATGAAACCGATATGGCGTTCATTCTGGCCCAATTCAGGAAAATCCGGCTCCTTATTATCATGCAATGAGTGTGTACCTCTTCACATTCCAAAAGAGTGCTCGTAAAGCAAAGAAAAGACTGAGCAAAGTAACTAAGAAGAATTCAATGTATCGCCCCGCACCATGTTTTATGTTGATCATACGAGAATGCCAATTTCATCTACGAATAACCTTTACGAACAACTTCTATGAATAAACTCTACAATATTTGAGGCCGGATGCCACTTGCGAATACAATACCACCATGAATATCCACGCTGATATTATCCTCTAAACACTCCAAAAACTTCTAAGGCTTACATCTGCCGGAAAATCTGGGATACAAAGAACACTCTCTGACGGTGAATCTGTCGCACAACCACGCCAAGATTCTTTCCGTGCCGAGTCCGTATCCACCATGTGGACAGGTACCGTACTTACGCAAGTCCGTGAACCAGTAGTAATCTTCCAAACTCAACTTCTCTCTCTTGAGAGCCGCCACCAACTCGTCGTAGTCGTCAATTCTCATCGAGCCTCCAGTCACCTCTCCAACGTTGGGCATCAAGACGTCGACAGACTCCGTCACTCTTGGGTCATCGACACACTTCTTCATGTAGAAGGATTTGATTTCAACGGGGAAACGCGTCAACAAAATAGGCACGTTCAAAGTGTCGGTCATCTTACGCTCGGCGGCCTCGGCGATGTCGTCACCGAACTTGAACTTCTCGCCGTCCTCGTTTGGAATGCCGTGCTCGTTCAACCATTCCAAGGCGTCGATATACTGCATTCTCTTGAATGGCATCTGAGGGACCTGGAATCCAGGGTTCAATTGTTTGACAAGCGGGCCGGCAACTGGGTCCTCCACCACATACTTGACAACAGTAGTGAAAAGACGCTCCAAGTGGTCCAACATCTCGTCAAACGTCAAAAAGGCCAACTCACTTTCAACGTGCGTGTACTCAGACAAGTGTCTTCTTGTGTGGGACTTCTCGGCACGGAAGGACTCCTGAACGCAGAAGACGTCACCCAAAGCAGGCAAACACGTCTCCAAATAGAGCTGTGAAGACTGCGTCAAGTACGCCTCCTCGCCATAGTAGGCCAATTTGAAAAGCGTCAGACCTCCCTCGACTTGCGTCTGCACCATGCATGGCGGCGTGACCTCAGTGAGTCCCTCCTCGCTAAAAAACCTGCGCATGGCGGCTAACAACACAGCCCTCACCTTGAACACCGCAGATAATGTCTCTCCACGCATAGTCAAGTGGCGCTGGTCCAACAAGAGCGACGCGTCGGCGTTTTCTTGCACCTTGTTGGTGAACGCGTCCTCTCCCGAGGGAGCCAAGCCAATGACCTCGTAGAAATCGGCCTTCAATTCGACGCCTCCAGGCGCGGTTTTGCCAGCGGGTAACTTTTCAATGACTCCCTTGATGGCGACGGTCGACTCCAAGGTCAATTCCTGGGTGATTCTGGCCTTGGCCAAGTCGCCGCTGAGGACGGCCTGGACGAAGCCAGACCCGTCTCTTAATGTGATGAAAGCGACGCCTTTTTGGGCGCGGAATCTGTGCACCCACCCCTGAACAACCACACGCTCGCCAATGTGGGAGCCCGTGGCCCTCAACTTGATTTTTGTGGCTGGCGGCAAAGATGCATCCTCCTCGATCTTGATCAAGTCCAACTCGGCCAATTTCTTAGCCGCATCGGCCTGCTTGGCCTTCTGGTCGGCGTCTTGCTTGGCCTGTTTATCCTGCTTCTTGCGCAATCCATCGGCTCCTTTCTTGGCCTTCTTCAATGCAGATGCGGAGATCTCGACGAACTCAAACTCGCTGGATTCTTCCTTCTGTTTCAAGACAAACACGGTAGATTCCGGGCTCGCGAACACGGCGTACGCTGCGGTTTTGTATGGCTGTTGCTGAGATCCGGACTCGGCCGAATCGAGCCCACTGGTTTCGTTGACATAGACTTGCGACATTTGTGCGGCTCTATGTGTTTTTATATGATTTGCGTGCTTTATAAAGTGCCTTGGGGAGTGAAAGTCAAATACTTCAAGGTCCTCTTTTTTTTTCTCTCGTGTGCTCGTTTATGCACAGGAATAAAATGGATCAGCAGGACCGTGGGCATAAATAGTGAAAGCGGATGCGATGAGATCCAAATATATGTTTATTTCAGGTTTTGAAGGAAAAGATTTTTTTCAGGGTCTTTGAGAATGAAGGTTAATATCACTCGGGGAGTGCCAAGCATTGTTGGTCTTATACTGTTGTGATCAGACTTTGCCTGAACGTGACTCATTGACTTCTTGTCTGCGAAATATGAGAACTAGAGAAGCACTGCTAGGAAAAAGAGTAGCCCGTGCTGCATGCAGGACGTTAAGGCTGGACAGATAAGAGGAAACTCCGAAAAGATAACGGCCCCCAAAAGGCGGGTTTAGTTAGACCTTTTTTTTTTGGCTAAAAGATCTATTTAACTTTCGAGTATTCCCTCATGGATCCTGGTGATTTAAATAGAATTGTTGAGCTGGTTTTCCAGCACTGAAGTGTGACCTGTTCATTTATTCTTTCACTTGTATGTGGCCCCAAGCCCTTCGTCAAGTCTCCAGGCCATGGGAAATTAGAGTTTATGATAGAGAGTTGAGCTTAGACAAACGCCTTTTGGAGATGAACGGCCAGTAATACCTCATACTATGTTTTGAGCTTATTCAATGACTCATTTGACTCAACAAATACTAATTGAGTTAAAGCTGTAAGTGTAACCTAGAGGCCACTGGCTGAGTCCAGCCCATCGAAATCGACTTCGATGTGACTTTTCCATGCACACTTTAAAACCGCCATGCTGAGAGGTTTCGCCCGAATGCAATCAATTCACACATCTCCAGTCTTTCTCATTTATTTACTTGCTAGAGACATACCATTGAGTAAAAGGCTTAGAGCTGTGCAAACCTTAGAATAGTCGAATGTCTTACGCTGTTTTCAAAGGAAGGGTGCACATGATCCGTAGACAAATTGAGTAGCTGTTCTGTGAGGTTTTTATTTATTCTTTTTTGCCTTTGACAAATTTTTTCCTCTTGTCCTTTTTTTTTGAAATTTTTTAGCTATCTATTAGATTTAGCCCATACAACAAAAAAATGCGTCCTCGACCATTCCCCACTTGTGGCGTGATCGCGAAGAGTCTTAGATCAGGGTTTGTATGCCTCCCTGTCAAGCTTGGCTATGAAGATAGCTCACCAATCTCAGCTTCAGAATATGTAAGATGGGTGAATGAGAAAACAGACTTTGATTGACAAGGTAGGTACAAAAAAGAAAGAGACTAAAATGGCCTTTCCATATAATCTTTTCTCCCTTTATCTTCCTCTTTTTCCCTTTATCTTCCTCTTTCTCCCTTTATCTTCCTCTTTCTCCCTTCATCTTCCTCTTTCTCCCTTCATCTTCCTCTTTCTCCCTTCATCTTCCTCTTTCCCCCTTCATCTCCCTCTTTCTCCCTTCATCTTCCTCTTTCTCCCTTCATCTTCCTCTTTCTCCCTTCATCTTCCTCTTTAATTCTGTTTCTCTTTTTCTTTCCTTTCTTTATATCTCGCTTTCGCTCCCTCAGGGTTCCTGCGCCTGGGCCTTTTTTTTTTTTCGCACCGCGAAACTCTTCTTCGTCATTGGAAACGGCACCCATCAATCCCCCTTCAATATACCTTCTCACTTTGGATTCTCTGACTTCGAGACGTATAAAAGGCAGGTCAATTTTGCACATCCCGCTGATTTCTAATGGCTCTCGAACAATCTTTGGCAGCGCTCTCGTTGGCCACTGTGGCCGGCTCCGAGACCGCGCTCGCGACGAAAACGTTGGTCTTCAAGCCTAAAACGGCAAAGACTGCCACCCCTGTTCCTGTCATTGTGTTTGCACTCGCCGACACCGCCACTCCTCTGGGTGCCATTGCTCGAGCCGCTGGCGTGAAGGAGCCCCGTTTGGCTAGCGACGAGTTGGTGCAGGAGTTCCTCCAGACATCCGCCAAGGAAGTCTCGATCGCTAACTTGAACTCTGGATTAGGTCACGGAAAGGTGAAGCTTGTGGTGGATGCTGCCATTTCGAGCGCCAAGGACGATGTTGTTTTGGAATTGGCCACCGCGCTGGCCAAGGCGTATATTCCGGCGAAAACCGTCAACGAATACTTGCAATCCACCGGGATCGAGTTGATCTCATGTGACTTTACCGCCGAGGCTGCTGCGTCGCCAGCGGCCGCCCCATCGGCCAATGCCAACGCGCGCAAAACCGCGTTGAAAAAGGAGAAGGAGGCCGCCAAATTGGAGGATGCCAAGTTGATCGGTATCACTGTAGACAAGCTGAAGGATTTCTCCACATGGTACTCCCAGGTCGTGGTCAAGGGTGAGATGTTGGACTACTACGACGTGTCTGGGTGCTACATTTTGCGTCCAAACTCATACTTTGTGTGGGAGGAAATCCAGAACTGGTTCAACGCGCGCATCAAGAAGATGGGCGTAAAGAACTCCTACTTCCCCATGTTTGTGTCATCCAAGGTGCTCGAAAAGGAGAAAGACCATGTCGAGGGCTTTGCACCTGAAGTCGCATGGGTGACCCGTGCTGGCTCCTCGGAGTTGGACGAGCATATCGCCATTCGTCCTACTTCTGAAACCGTCATGTATCCATACTACGCGAAATGGATCCGTTCTCACCGTGATTTACCTTTGAGATTGAACCAGTGGAACTCTGTCGTCAGATGGGAGTTCAAGCACCCACAGCCTTTTTTGAGAACCCGTGAGTTTTTGTGGCAAGAAGGCCATACTGCGCACTTGACCAAAGAGGGCGCCTCGCTGGAGGTCGAGCAAATCTTGGACCTCTATAAGGGAATCTATGAGGAGTTGTTGGCCGTGCCTGTGATCAAAGGTAGAAAGTCCGAAAACGAAAAGTTCGCCGGCGCAGACTACACCACCACAGTGGAAGGTTTTGTTGCCGCCACTGGCCGTGGTATCCAGGGAGCCACCTCGCACCACTTGGGCGACAACTTCTCCAAGATGTTCAACATCTCCGTTGAGAGCCCAGAGGGCGCCGACAAGCCTCGTGTTTTCGCTCAGCAGAACTCCTGGGGATTGTCTACCCGTGTCATTGGTGTCATGGTCATGACCCATTCCGACAACAAGGGTTTAGTGTTGCCTCCTCGTGTTGCACAGACCCAGGTGGTGGTCATTCCAGTTGGTTTGACTGCAAAGACTACGCCTGAGCAACGTGAAGCTGTCACAAGCGGTGCCGAGAAGGTTGAGGCCGCTTTGGCTGACGCCGAGGTGCGTGTTGTCGGAGACTACAGAGACAACTACTCTCCCGGCTGGAAGTTTGCCGACTCCGAGTTGAAGGGTGTGCCTTTGAGAGTCGAGTTTGGTCCTAAGGACTTGGCTGCTGGGCTGGTCACGGCCGTCAGACGTGACACCAACGAGAAATATACCGTCAAGTTGAACGAGTTGCAAACGCGTGTGCCTGAGATCTTGGAGCAGATCCAGAAGGGCTTGTTAGAGGCTGCGCGCGTCAAGTTTGACCAGCACCGTGTCACCGTCGAGGACTGGAAAGACTTTGTTCCTACCCTCAACGCCAAGAATGTGATTTTGGCTCCTTGGTGTGGCGTTCCAGAGTGTGAGGACGACATCAAGGACGCGTCGGCCAAAAAGGAAGATGGCGAGGACGAGGAGCAGGATGAGCGTGCGCCCTCCATGGGAGCCAAGTCTTTGTGTATCCCATACGATCAGCCGAAGTTGAAGATGAACCAGAAGTGTGTGAGATGTCAACGCTTGGCCATCAACTACACTTTGTTTGGCAGATCGTATTAGTTGCTTTAGTGCTAGGGCATCAATGTATTTATGATTCTACTTCTCCTGCCGTCATGCCCAGAAAGACAGTTGTGAGAGTGTCTCCACGGAGTCTTCTACCACCACAGTCTTCCCGTCAGAGTTTCGCTCAAGGTGATAGATATGAGAAAGCTGTAGCTCCTCTATTATATAGGACCACACCTTTGCATAGTTGAGACCCACTTGATCTGCGGTGTGTGCGTCGTCAGAAAGACAGAACTTGCCCCCGAGAGCCTTGATAGCATGAGAAATATCAGGACGAGGATAAGGTGAGCTCCATCCCTTGCGAATTGCCGCAGAATTGAATTCAAAAAGTCCGCCATATGAGACAACAAACTGGATGTTTCGCTTGATGGAAATCCAGACTTCAGGCCAGTCCTCTTCTATATTTACGTCCAGAATATGCTTGCCCGTCTTTGGATCGACTTCTTCAGGCTGAAAAAGCCGAATAAGATCAAAGTGACCCACGACCTGCGGGCGCAATTCAGTCAAAATCTGGTATTGTAGGTCGAAATAGTCCTTGTAGAGGTTTTGCGTCGTTCTTTCTTTCGTTGCCGCACGCGCCTGGATCCAAAGCTCCTGATTAAAGTCTATGGGAATTCCGTGCACGTAATGCACAGACCCAACGCACATGTCTGCCTTTTTCAAAATGGATTTGGCAGCCGAAATGTGTGCTTCATCTATACCTTCGACCTCGAACCCTACAAGGATCTGTAAAGTACCATTGTTGGCGAGCCTCTGCTGTATTTCACGCGCATGAGCAAGGTATCGATCGAAGTCGGCCTCCAAGTTTTTAACAACATACTTTTTTTCGATCTCCTCCGGATAAAGATACTGATCGTTGAGTCTCGGCATATGTTCAGTGAGACAGTAGTGGGAGAACTTCTTGGCCTGGGCCGTGGCCACCATATTTTCCAAGGTCCCGGATCCGTGTGAAATGTAATCGCCGCTATGCGAATGGTGTGAATGCATCACTGGCGATGTATATATTTGAGGGATGAAAGAATTAATTCGATTCTTGAGTCAAGGTTATGACTTCGTACTGGAATGAGTGGGTTTTCTGCAGGACTGATTGATTACGAGCAAAAGATAAGGTCAGAATTCACGGCGCTTCATAATTGGAGAATACACGTTTGACCCAGCGAAGGGATATACGGTAAATTTCAAATAGTAAGGCGTGAACAAGCTCAAACTATATGTTTTTTTAGGGGTGTAATCTGAGACAAGACCTTAATTCTGGTATGAGACGCAACACATTCATTTTGAAAAATTTCAGGATGGCTCGATGACTTGAGAACTCTCACTTAAAAAAGAACGGAATTCTTAGGGATTTCCGTCTTTATACAGAAGAAGCTTTCCACCTTCAGAAATTCTAATGAGAGATCTTTGAAAAAAATAAAGCTTGTTTGAAATTCGTTTCTTTTTCGAATTAATTCTCAAGGCTCTATCCTTTCTTTTGAGAGTACTTAGTTTGTAATGTTGACTTATTTTAAAATAAACCTAGTTGCGAGTGAGCGAAATAAACTAAAATCCAGTCAAACCAGTACATGTTGTTCATCGTCCCCGCAGTGCTGACCTTTTTCATCCCAAAGTGTTTTTTTTTTTGCGTTACTCTTGAGTTAATTATATCGAGTTTTGTGAAATTGAAAAGAATAGAAGAGATGAATCAAGAGTACAGCCACCATCAAAGCTGTTGAATGAAGCGAAAGTATTAATGTAGAGTGATCGCTCGCTGATGAGACTCTTATTGTTGCATATTGCTCTGCTTGTATGATCTAGCTCAGCCAAAAAGCCGCAAAATTAGATATTGAGGAATTGTGCGGGAGTATTCAATTAAAAATTTTTCGAAAACAAAAACGGCAGGCTTTTGTCGCTTGAATTAATTTTCACCGGAGGCAATCATCTCTTTTTGATAGTCTGATCCTGACTAAAATTGTTGTCGTCTGATGCCAGGGTCACGTGCATTGCAGACATTGGGAGAAGTGCCGGGCTTTCTAAATTCCAAGATCCCACTTGAAAACTCTATCTTCGTCTATAGCATCTGTTCTCTTAATACTAGATGCTATATAATATGACCTAAGTTAACTCAGGACTATTATCTGAATCTTTAGCCCGAATGTATGAGAGTTTTAACTTCTTGCGTTTCACTCCAGGTAAGCGAGGCATAGAAAGACATCGCGAGTCATATACTCGAGTTTGAGTCATGTGCCCACTCTCATAGTATCCACAATTCAAAACTTCTGCGCTCAAGAATCTTATTCTTCTTTTACTTAAATACCATGACCATCAAATTAGGTTTACGGGGCCTCCCGATGCCTGTTCGGGGAAGATATCATACCCCCTTTCGGATTTCGAAAGCTTTTCTCAGCCGGCTTTCGCCAACAATAAGACAACTTTTGGAACTGCCGCCCTGTTTCGACACAACGGGAACAGCACGCGGCCATATCAAGGCGCTTCGTTCCTTCAGAAATGTCGGGTTTATGGATCTTTCAGACGGATCAATCAACCAAAGTTTGAGTGTGATTTTCACCGACCCAGAATCTGTATTTGCCAACAATCAATACAAAGTAGGCCAGAGCGTCGAGGTCACGGGGCAATGGACAGAGTCACGAGGCGTCCAGACTTTTGAGCTCACGTTCGATCCGGAAAATCCAGCGCATTCAATTGCCGTTTTGGGCGATGTGCCCGAAGGGTATCCGATCCAGAAAAAGCGCCTGACTTTGCAGTTTCTTCGAACTGTGCCTACGCTCCGCCACCGAACGGCGCTCTTAGCATCGCTTCTTCGGTTCAGATCACGTGTCGAGGTCCTTCTTGGCGACTATTTCCTGAGGCACGATGTTGTCAAAGTAACACCCCCGCTCATCACATCTCTGGACTGTGAAGGTGCCGGTGAACAGTTTCAGGTTCGCCCTCTTAATGAGCTGAAACAAGTTTCTGAAAATGGCGGGTTTTTTGGGCAAGATGCCTACATGACAGTGTCCACACAGCTTCATCTCGAGATCCTTGCCCTCTCCGTGAACAGGGTCTGGACCCTCACGCCGTGTTTCCGGGCAGAAGACTCCAACACAACCCGGCACTTGAGTGAGTTCTGGATGCTTGAAAGCGAGCTCTGCTACGTGACCCAAGTGGGCCAATTGACCCTGTTTGTGGAGGCCATGGTACGGCACGTGGTTCACCAATTGCAGCACGACGAAAAAACGCTCGTATCCGGCTCAAAACACGATTTGCTTGCCGCCAGATACTCTAAGGACGACGTGCTGAAAGTGGGCAATGTTTGGAGTCAGGTGCTTGCATCGGACCCCTGGCCTTCCATCACATACACCCAGGCCCTTGAAACGTTGAATGCCGTAAAGTATAAAGGCCGCCTGAAAGGCCGGTTGGAATGGGGCGCGTCGATTCTGACAGAGGACGAAAAATGGCTTGCCGGTGTCCACTACAGGCTGCCGGTGTTTGTCACAGACTACCCCAAAGCACAGAAACCGTTCTACATGCTAGAAAATGAGGGCGAGCCCGGCCGCGAAACCGTGGCATGCTTCGACCTCATAGTGCCAGAAATCGGCGAGCTCGTAGGGGGATCTTTGAGAGAACATGACCACGCAAAGCTCGTGGCGGAGATGGAAAGCCGAGGCATGCTGCTTGACGCCATGCAGTGGTATTTGTCGACGCGAGAAAACGGGTCAGTTCCACATGGTGGATTTGGTATGGGCTTCGAGCGGCTATTGGCCTACTTGACTGGAGTTGAGAATGTTAGAGATATCAGTGCTTTCCCTAGGGCACCAGGTGTGTGTGCATGTTAGGGGGATCTGGGCAGCAAGGCGTTTTTTTGGATGTGATGGTGATTTGTACCTACATCTGCAAGGTTTATGTAAATATCATAGAGCTTAACATGGGACCGTATCAAAGAGCCGAGCCACAGGTTTTGAGGGAAATTATGCACGAACAAAGCTAAATCTAATGGTTTTACCCTGAGGCAAACATGCAATGTTTCACAGACAAGATAAATCTGACCATGATTTCTGTTTTTCTGTTTTTCTGTTTTTCTGGTTTTCTGTTTCATCTTTTCCAAATCTGTATGCCTTCTGATTTCAACTTTCACTCACATCCATTAAACCCACATACTTTCGCAGCCAAAGACCAGAGAACGTGCCCCAGATTTCGCGGTCGTGTTCGTCCCAGATTGAAAAGTTTTTAACTACAGAGCAAGTAAACTCAAACCTCGGACCCCGATAAAGACAACTAAACCCCGTATTAATCACACACAAAATGGACCAGTTGAACGTCAAAGAACAGCAAGAGTTTCAGCAAGTTGTTGAGCAGAAGCAGATGAAGGACTTCATGCGCTTGTACTCCAACTTGGTCTCAAGATGCTTCGACGACTGTGTGAACGACTTCACCTCGGCCAACTTGACCACCAAGGAGTCGTCTTGTATTTTCAAATGTTCCGAGAAATTCTTGAAACACAGCGAAAGAGTCGGACAAAGGTTTCAGGAACAAAAGTATGTTAATAGAGTGGGTGGGCAGCAATACGTCTCAATAAAGTCGCCACCCTCCAATTTACAATTGATAGAACCACGATACTAACTAACTTCAGTGCCATGTTGATGCAGAACATGCAAAAAAAGTAAATAGCATAGACCAGAAGCACTAAAGCTGCGTCGCTGTGGGCATAGGAGGCCCGTTTGAGATTTTTGTATATATATTACCTTATTAAATGCACCAGTCCAATCGGCTCTTACTGTAACTGAACGAGTGAGATGAACTTTCAGAAGCTCTTCAAGATAGGTGAAAAGATAAAACTCAAGAATTAAATCATTCTTCTGCCGTGTGTAGATTAAAAATGAACCATGCTTAAATTCCCATCTGGCTCCGGGCGAAATGTACACTTTTGAATTTGACAATTTTTTTAATTCTTTCACTTCTCATATCTGGCAAAGCAAGTGCATGCAGTCTGCTCCAACAGCATCTATTATAACGAAAACACTCCACACTGAAACCAAAACTATGTCGGAAAGGGATTTATTCACCGTGGTGCTCGTGCATGTTATAAACAGCCACATTGAAAAAACACCTCAAATCTCAGAACAGGGCAAAATTCTTCTTTCCACGGTTCTACAAGACTTTGCTTCCGTTCTCAAAAGCTACGAAAATGCTTTCGGTTACCAAACACATGAGCCGGACCTAGACGTCCGAGGCCTCTCAAAGCTCATCAAAGGCAGCATTTTGAAGAATGTTCTTGCCATGAACAAGGCGAATCCGCCCGAAATCGTTCTTCTGGGTCAGCTAGGGAAACTACAGTCTACCTTAACCGATGTTTTGGTTGACTCTTCGTTAAAGTTTGGAAAGGCATTACTTGGCCAGCTACAGTCCCTCAAAGACCAATACCATCTTATCAGCTCAGAACATGATAAGCCAGCAGAGCTATCGAAAGCGGATCAAGAGAATCTGCAGGCTGCTAGTCAAGATATCCTGAAGCTAAAAGCCACACCTCTGGCAACGTCAGCTCCCACGGATGTCGAGAATTTGAAGGCTAAAGGTGATGATATGAATTTGGATATTGAAGAGAGAAGCTCAGAGCTCAAGAATGTAAAGGCCAAGAGCTCACAAGCCAAACAACCAGAAGCCAAGCTACCAGAAGCCAAAAAACTGGAAGCCGGAAGTCCAAAAGCTCCTGGCAAATCTGAGCAGGTTGTTTTAAAGGACTCAGATATCTTTCTCGAACTGGAACGTTCACAAGCAGAAAATGACACGAAGGATTTTTCCGCAGACCAACCCGAAGACGAAACTGGAAGTTCATCTACTAGACCGACAGTTAAGGACGACCTTGTGGGAGAAACTGTGCCAGAAAACACCAGAGAGAACAGTAGCCGCAATAACAATGAAGACGAATTACAAGTTGAAAACGAACAAGAAGACGTTTCGGAGGGACTACCGGATAAGAGAAGCTCGCGTGAACCTGGAGAGTCTCACGCTTCTCCAGCCGCAGAAAAAGAACTTTCTTCAAACGAGGAAGAAGTTCAAGACGAAAATAAAGACGGAAGCATCGATGCTCAAGATCAATCACATGAACAGAGTATACTGGAAAAGGCAACAGATGATGTGGCTATAGATGATGTGGCTATAGATGATGTGGCTATAGATGATGTGGCTATAGATGATGTGGCTATAGATGATGTGGATAATAGTTAATAGCCTGATAGCTGTGTTTGGGAACAATAAGCTTCCATTTCAGAATATTGAAAAGGGAGTATCTCACAAGAAAAAAGACGAGACTATAGAAAATGAGCCAGGTGTGAATGGAAAAGAAGATAATCAAGAAAATCAAGGACAAGACGAGGAAGGGCGAAAAGAGCAAGAAAATGTTCACGTGGAAGAAGAAGACGAAAAAGAACAGAAAAAAAAAGACGAGGAAGAAGACAAAGAAGATGTTGAAGCCGTCTCAACAACATCTTCTAAACCAATCATCCGGGGGGAGGAAAGCGACGTCAAAATTTCCGACAACGTGTCTCAAAATGCCGAGTCTGACATCGAGTCTGCAAACGATTATGAGAGCGAGCCGGCGGTGGACGAAATCGAGAAAATCTCACGTTCGCTCCTCGAAGAGAGCGAAAAAATCGATCCGGAGTCAGAGTCCCCGGAAGAATTTGCTGATTCGCTTGTTTACCTGAAAGAAACAGAATTAGACACGTGCAAAGAAACGACCGCTGGAGATGCTTCTGTCAAAAATGAAGATGATGGTTCAACACAATCCTCGTCAACAAATCGCACTAATACGAGTGCTCGCAATAACAAAGAACATTTCCTTGACTCGAACGCTGAAACGCCAGTTTCGGAGCCTGATCATAGCTTTTCCCAAAGTGAGTCGGATTCGAAGAAATTGTTGGAAGCAGAGGCATCCACGAGTTTGAAGAGAATGGCCACAGACAGTCCAGTCGAGTCTTATGAGCCTGTTTTGAAGAAGACCAAGATAGCTCCAGACACTGTGGTGACTCCAGAAGGTCACGACAAGTCTCAGAAAGAGGAGGAGACGCCCGAAAAGGCAAACATCTCTGCAGCCCAGAAGTATAAGAGGTTCCAAAATATTGCCGTGAACTTGATCAAAACTATTGAGGCGCATAGATTCTCTTCTCCTTTTTTAACCGCTGTCAACGCGCAAAACTATAAGACGGTGATCAAGAACCCGAAGGACTTGAAGTCGATCTTGAAAGCAGTGAAACAGAAGCAGGATCAGGCTGTGTACACCACGGTGAAGGAGCTTGAGCGTGACATCATCCTCATGTTCACTAATTGCGTGATGTTCAACAAGCTGCTGGCACCGTTGGTCAAAATGGCACAAGAAATGAAAAACGATGCGAGGAACACTTTCAAGATCTTCGAGGACGCCGAAAGCGGGCTCCCGTAAACGTCGTTACTCGGAGCTTTGCAGGGTAGTGCCTGTTGATTAAGCGAAGAGTGTATTATAGGTTAATAATCAATGACTTGCACGAGCAAAAAGGGACAACAAAGAGGAGTCTCGGGTCTCACCATGTAAAGGCAGTATAAGCAGATTCCAAACCTTAAAAACTTTGCCGTTTGGTATATTTCGCCTTTAAAGGCGTGTTCTTACTCGAATGTTGAGTATCTGTTACGTTAAAAGTCTGGTACCTCGAAAAGTCTCGTGAGATGAGAGTTTGTTGTTGTCTTCAAATCCGCTTTTGCCTCAAAGTTAGCCTTTGTCTCATGATGCAAAAGGTTTCGCAAACTGAACGACTCTTTAGTCAATAACTACCCATCCACACGTAATAAACATCAATTAAATTAGAATCTATGAGAGGCAAAGCCTGAATGTATAAAGAAAATGCAGACTTTGTGTCTACTTGCGCTTGAAAAGGCCCTTGAAAAACTGGGCGATAGGGTCGTTGTCGTAGTTGTTCACAACCACAGTTTGACCGAGGATCTGCTGGCGACCGTTGACACCTTGTTTGTGGTCATGGACTTCATCCAAAGATTGCACGTTAGCCAAGTAATGGTCTCTCAACAAGAAGGCGGCCACCAACAAAAGCACACACAAACAGAGCGCAACAATAATCAATTTCCGCTGGATGTCGGCATAAGCCAAAGCAAGTGCGATTCTCTCAGGAGAGCCCCATGGGTAGGAGTAGATGAAAGTAAATGGAGCCTGGTACGCCTCAGTGGCCGATGTCACATTTGCCCCTAAAGACTCCATGTTTTGAGCAATCTTACTGGGCATAAGCTGGGTCCAGATAGCTCCGGAAACAGCGGATCCCAAAGCTGATCCGATGTTGTACGAGGCCAAGTAAAGCGAAAGCACCACTGCCATGTACTCATGATTGGTGCATGTCTGGATGGAGAGCTGGGTCACATACGTGAAGAAACCGGCTCCAAAACCCATCAAACACTCACCGCCAATGATTCCGTGCTTCACGTACTCGCTGTTCACTCCATCATTGGAGCCTCGGTAGTGGTACAAGATCCCCATGGCTATGAGCCACATGAAACAACCTGATATGATAAAAGCCTTTGTGCGCTTCACTTTGACAAGAACAAAACCCAAAAGCGGGCCCGTGATCACCGAGACAAACGAGTACAACGAGGTGATCCGTGTAGCTGCGAGAATCGACGTGTTCAAGCCAGCAACCAAAATCGTGTACATGAAACTGTTGGGCATGTACCACACAAAGTTCACAAGACAAGCGATGATGAGTGCGGCCCACACACCACGGTCTTTCAAAAGAGGGAATGGAACAATTGGGAACTTGGCCACTTTGCCCTCCCAGAAGATGAGCGCAGGTATAAGACACACTCCAACAACCAAAGGAGCAATGATCTTTGCCAGCTTCCAGGCCTCATCGGAACGCACCAAAACAGCCGTCTTGTTTCCGGCGAGCGTGAAAGGAACCAAGATGAATCCAAAAACACAGATAATGAGCAAAATGCCCACGACGTCGAGCTCCCAGAACAAGTCCTTCAACACGTTCTTGCCTTTTCTGTCTTCTCTCTCCTCTGCCTTGATTTGGGCCCATTCCTGGGTTCTGCCAGCGGCGACTCTCATGTGAATGAAGCAGGCAAGCAATGGAAGAGAGGCCAAGGGGAAGATGAAGGCCCAGATCCAGTACCCGTAGTTCCACGAGTGTTTTTTCAAGATGCTTGTAGCCACGTCACCAGAAGCCCAGGTGTTGATGATGAAGGGAAGAGCTGGAATGAAAGAGGCAAACAAACGCCAGTTTAAGGTCGACATGTCTGCCAAGGACACTTCCAAAAGCAATTGCACACCCGAGTAACCGATCTGGTACAACACAGCGCCACCTGCAAAACGTTGAACATCATAAGCTTGCGACTGGATGATCGTTCCAACAACGTAGAAAACAATGGAAACCACAAACAACTCCAAACGACCAAACCTATCAGACAATCTTGCGAAGGTTGGCTGGGACGCAGCGGCAATGACAGCTCTGATTACCAGCACGGCAGTAAAAAGAGAGTGCGCGGAGTAAGAGCTGGTGGCGTATACCTGGAACGTGTATCTCAAAGTTCCATCCAAGGCATAACAGTAGGCACAAAAAAATGCAGAAATATAGTAAGCTACCTTCAACCAGCTATGTGAGTACTGAGCAGTCATTAACTCTGTTTTTCTGATGCCGTAAGACTTGGCACTGGACGCAAAAGGCGTGCCATCTGGATGGACCTGCCCATTCTCGTCCAAATAAGTTGGGACCAGGTCCTGCTGAAGCTTTTCGTTGTCTACTCTCAGCTCGTCCGATAAGCGGGGAGGAGATGCTACCTTGATGTCCGCCATGATCTTGAAGTGAGGTCAGCCAGGTATGTGATTTTTTTTTTTTTTGATTAGAGAAGAACTTTATTTTCTCTTGTGGGTAGCGGGCAGGGGAATATTGGCAGATTAAATAGACTAGAGATCAAAATGATCAAAATGATCAATGGAGATGAGATTGATATGATAAAAATCACGGGCGGGCCCGCCGCATCGAGTGCCGTTTCTTTTTCTTGAAAAAGCCTCCAAAATTCTTGTGAACACTGCAGCCAACAAAATACTATACCGCACCTTTCATTATACTAAGGAATATTCTTGGCAAACATTAGTGTGAGCAAGACTTCGGAGAAGCTGTGCAGATACTTACAGGCTGTAGGGCTGCTGGCACGCGTTTGCATCGTTTACCTAGTACGCAATTTTTGTGAGAACGAAACCGCTCAACAAATAAGTAACACTAAATGCAAAACCGTCGAACTTCGGCTAACAAGATTGCAACAACCGCGATATGGACAAAGCCAAAACTCGCCAAATCCGGTTGAGCGCTGTCTGTAAACTTTATCGGTGCCATGTCACATCTGTTTTCGTTCGGTTCGAGCACTGCTACTGGGTCCCTACCTCAATTTTTAGCGGCATGAAGGAACAATTTTACCAGTCAAGGTGATTTCAAAACAGCAACAATTCTACAATGTGGCTCACGAAAGACAGATGGGAGATTCAAAATAGACAAAATCCTGCCAAGAAATTGCGACTTTTCCGGCGTGCTCAAATTGCCAAGAAGAAATACGTAAACGCCTAATAGCGTTTTGAGCGAGAAGCCCACGGCATTTTGACGGATATTCACATTTGATTCGTCTTCACGGCGCAAGCGACTTCGGATTCCCGGCACACAAAAGCCTCTTTTGCCCTGCAACCAGCTGCGCCGTGCTGCACAAAAGTTTTAGCGCAATGCACTCATGCGGGCACAAGCCCGATTTGGCAAAAATTTTTGAAACTGCTCGCTGGATTAGAGAAGCTGGTGCTGCTTCAATTGCCCTTCGACCTCCTTGACGCTCTTGATCAAGGTTTCAACAATAAAATCCACATCGTCTTCGGTCAATATGAAAGTTGGGGCTACGGACACGTGATCGCCTTTTTTCCCTTCCACTGTACCGCCCAAGCCCATGGTGGTCATCCCATTAGCAAGACATGCGGCAGAGACCTTGGCCCCTGCAGTCACCTGCATCTCAAACGGCTCTTTGGTGTCTTTGTTTTTCACCAACTCAATAGACCAGAACCCGCCGAGCCCCCTCACGTCGCCTATGATTTCAGTTTCGCCGGCTCTTTCCTTCAAGCGCTGGCCCAACAATTCTCCCATTTTGTAGGAATTTTGTCTCAAGTTGAGACGCTCGACTTTCTCTTGCACGGCCAATGCCACGCGGCAATTGAAAGCGTGCTGATGGTAGGTCTGGCCGCCTGAGATGTAGTTTGAGCCCTCCACAAATGTGTTGTGTATTTTGGGAGACACAAGGAGTCCAGCAATTGTAACGAAGCCTCCACCGAGTGTTTTACCAATCGACTGTAAGTCGGGACCGGAGAAATCAGGGAACGATTCCCAGCAGTGTAAGCCACCTGTGGCTGACGAGCGGCCGGTGCCGCACATCACCTCGTCGAGCCACATGACAATGTCGTACTTGTCGCAGAGTTTTCTAATCCCTGCCAAATATCCAGGAATCGCAGGAGACGTGCCAAAAGTTGACCCTGACAACGTCTCGCATAGAATTGCAGCCACTTTCTTCGGGCCTGCCGCAATGATAGTGTCTTCAATTTCCTGAAGAAGACGTGCGCAATATTCAGCCATTGACTCGTTGTCCTTCTTGTCTCTGTATGGGTAACATGGCGAGACCTTAGGGAATTGTTCATCTGACATACAAACAGCACGAAACAGGTCTTTGCGCATCGACTCGCTCAAAGCAAGACACCCAGTGGTGTATCCGTGGTAAGACTGCTTGCGAGAAATGAAGATGGTGCGTTCCGGCTCTCCTTTTTCCAAGTAGTACTGGCGAACAGTTTTGATTCCGTTCTCGTTCGACTCCGATCCGGAGCACGTAAACAAAGCACTTGCAAAAGCTCCTGGGGGCGATTTGGCAATGATGAATTGCGCCAATTTCTCTGCGTAATAGTTGGTCATGGATGCACAATAACTGTAGGAGCACTCTTTTGCCGCCTCGGCGATCTCTGCGGCGATATCCTCATCGCCATGACCCAAGCTGACCACCGCTGCCCCGCCCATTGCATCGAAAATCTCGCGTCTCTTATGAGAGAGCGAGTCTTCAATGAAGATCAGGTTTCCCTTGCCTCCAACAACCATAGGGGCATGAGTGTCGACCTTCGACGAGAAGAGAACCGAGCCAGATTTCACTGTCATTGATGATATTTTGTGTGCTAAGTCAAAGAAACTTGGTTTATGCTAGGAAAGAGTCCAATTTATATGGCTTGGACCGTGATTTTATTGCAGAGCCTGTTGATTCTGGGAGGAAGTGGGTGAAGTTTTCTTCGAGGAACGAAAATGAATGAGGGACTTGACTTCTGAGATAAGGTTTTGAACTATAAGTTTTGCTCAGTTGAGGCAAAATGGCTTTTTAAATGTGAGTTTTTTACAAATACTGATAAGCTTGCCTGATAAGAAGATAGATAAGCAAGCTGACGGTGGCTTGAGGCCGCTTCGGAATGCCGCATTAGGGAATACGCGAAACGCAACGCAACGCGTCATAGATTCCGCTCAAAAGTGAGAGGCCCCGGGTGCGGGATCTCTATATGGCGAGCATGGAGAGTAATCTCGTGAGATTCAACAGTACGAAAAAAAAAAAAGAGCTATGCGACAACTGAAATCTTCATTGTTTGGAATTGTGACTCTCCCGTTTTGTCTGCACTCAATAATTTTCCTCACAATCCGGTTGCGAATTATGCCGAATTAAATGAGGTCTCTGATATCATACAACTGACTATAAATAAGGGTGAGTTCAACGAACCTACGGCATTGGGCGGACCTCTGGAACACTGATCTTTCCTTTTGCTTCCATGGTTCGCTTTTGTACTACCAGGAGAAAACTGTAGATAATGGAAAGAATTGGGGCGTCGACGCCATGCTTCTGAGCGATTCTCACTGGGTTTCCACATATAACTTCAACTTCCACATAATTTTCCTTGCGGATATCAACAAGCATCAGAGGGGCATAGTACACACCGTCGTCGGATCGGATCATCAGCTCCATAACCGTGTGCGGCAAGTCGACTCCATCAGCCTTAGCAATTGCCAAAACTTCACGCATAGCACCCCTCACCAAAGAGTCAATGCCTCCAAATATCTCCAAACGGCCAACATCCACATTGGTCAAAGCGCAAATGGGATTCAATGTGGCATTGTACACCAATTTGTTCCACCTAGTGAACTTGACATCCGCATCGTATATACAAGTGTTTTGTTTGGTTTCATAGAAGCTCACGAATTCCAATGCAGCCTGCTTTTGCGTTTCCTGTGGGATGTTTACGTTGTGAAAGTACCCTACTTTCAACGAGTCGTGTCCGACATGACTGATGACCCCGCCGTAGTTTGTCGACGAAATCATGGAAACACCACTTAACACCACGTTTTGCGGGAATTTTCTGAAAAAGGCCTCTTCGATATTGATTCCATTCTGAACGAGCACAATTGCAGTGCCCGGGCCAATGACAGAAGCCACCAACTCCTCCAACTTGAAGATATCTGGGGTGTTTTTCGTGCAGATCACCACGTAGTCATAGGGCGAGCTGGAACTGGCAGAGTCAATAGAATTCACAATTCTAGATGGTCTATAGCAATCGATGTTTCCATAGTCAACAGACTCAATTCTGTACCCATTTTTTAAAACAGTGTCGTAATCTGACCGGATGACAGTGGTCACTTCAACTTCGCTGCATAGATCCAAAGTGTATGCGGCAATTGTGCCGACGCCGCCGGACCCAATCAAAAGAACTCTTTTCATTTTGAAACTTCAGAAAAAGAGTGGACGAATTCAAAAATTGGCTAGCTTCAGACCGAAATAACGGAAGTTAGGTCGAGGTATTGGCAGTGGAAATTCAGGTGGGATATTTACGAGCCAACTGGTGCCCCGTGACCGGAATC
The DNA here is from genome assembly GCA_030578735.1 of Metschnikowia noctiluminum. Taxonomy (NCBI): domain Eukaryota; kingdom Fungi; phylum Ascomycota; class Pichiomycetes; order Serinales; family Metschnikowiaceae; genus Metschnikowia; species Metschnikowia noctiluminum. Next base: position 4,231 of record JAKTYO010000058.1, on the reverse strand, counting down.
ACGTGTACTGCTTTTCAAATTCCGCTTTCGTATCCGCGCGTATCCATTCCGGGAAGTACACGCGCCAAGTGCCCAGCGCGGGTGCGGCCTTTTTCGGCCGTCCTCATAATCAGATACCATTGATCGCTTGTCGCTTAAACCCCAAAGGGTGTTGCGCTCAATTCCATTATTGTTGTAGATATCGATGTTTCATACACTTAATGGTGCGACATTAAAGCAGGTTGACCAAAACAGTAAGCCGGCAGGCGTGCAGCTTCCAATGGGTAAAACCACTCGGTTCTGTGGGGCTCGGGCCCGGTCAAACACGGGATGCCTCACGTGCCGAAAACGAAAGTATGTCACAACTTTAAGATCAGACTTGGTGGCTAGTATCATGAATTCGACGTCTCCTTTTTAAGAACGGTTGTGAAAAGTGGATCATAAATCAAACTGATCAAAAACTTAGACTGAATACTGACAGTGAAGAAAGAAATGTGACGAAGTACACCCCATCTGCGGAACATGCAAAACAAGAGATGAGCAGTGTAATTGGCCAATGAGAAAGGACTCAAATAATCTTTTTAAAAAAACCTCAAAATCTAGTCTGGCCTCAAAACAAGCGCAAGTGGTGCTAAGATCTCCGCAACCTCCGAGTTCTCTGATTCCATTGGCCAAACAAACGCCGTGTAATTCTTTGGATTCGCTTTCCAGTGCAACAAAGTCTCCTTCGGTCTCTTTGATATCCCCGGCTGGAGAACTATGGGTGGAAACGGGCATTTCGAATCTGGCGCCCAGCTCCCGAGAGAAGATGAAAATCGACTTCTTGGACAATGCACCCGAGGATTTCAGGGCCAATGAAGTTGTGCAAGAGCTCGAGGGATTCAGGGAGGATTTGACGACTTTTCAGATGGAACTCGAACAACTGAGGCTTTCTTCAGCTGGCATGGCAGGTTCAGAAGTGTCGAGCCAAGATTTTACAAGTGATTTGTTTATCCCAACGGAGTTTCTCGCTGGATTTGGGTTCCCCTATTTATTCAATTTGGATAAAGACGGCATGGTTTACCTCGAGTGTTATCGGGAACAATACAGCACATTTGTATCTATTGGGCTCGACTCGCTGAACTATTTTCTCAAAACATTTCTCAGCATTGCCGCGTCTAATGAAGGTATCACATACGCTATCACGGCATGGGGTGGGTTCTTCCTCGAGCTCCGAAAACCTCGAAGCGACTTCACAAAGCCCTGGGAGTACATGCAAAAAGCAACCCGATGTTTGTGCAAGCAGATGGGCGATTACCTTAAGCCAAAAGACAAACACGAGTTTTTTGTGCTCTTTGCATTCTACCTTATTTTCATAGGTATCGAGGTATGCACCGGTGATGTGCGAAATTGGCGAGGATTTATGAACCAGTGCTCGTTGCTCATTCAGTCGTATGGCGGGATCATGAACGTCATCGATCTCTTTGGCTACAGCAACGACATCAAGTGGCTTATTTCGGATTTCAAATTCCACGACCTACTCTCGTCAAACTGCCTAATAGACGGCCCGATTTTTCCGATCGAGGACTACGAAAGGGCGTTGGCGCCGCGTCCTGAGTATGGGATTGATCCTCTTCAAGGAATTGTTGGGCCTCTTTATGATATCATGGGCTCTATGGGCAAAGCCAGGGCCGAGCTTAGAAGGAAGTGGGCGGGGCTCCAGGATCAAGCACATTCAGGAGATCTGTGCTTCCAGGAAAGCACCCGAGAATACTTCGAAAATGCGCAAAGAACCATAGACGACTTTGATCGAAAAATAGCCGATTGCTCGCCCCTGCCGGTACACTTGGAATTGTTGAAAGAAAACGAGGACGACCGAGACTTGCACGTGGCACTTTTCGAGCTTTATAAGCACGTGTGCAATATACAGTTATCTACAACACTCAGAGCGGTTCCACCCAATTCCACCACACAACAGTATTTGCTTCATCAGGCGCTTCAAAAGTTGGATCTCTTACAGCCGACAAAGTTTAAAGTTTCGCTCTCATTAGCCTTGATGATTTGCGGCATGACCTGTTGTGCCGCGCACGATCGCGCACTGATGACTCGCCGTTTTCGTCTGCATCTGAATCAGTACGAAATCGGTAATTTACAGCGTGTGGAAGAAACGGTTGTCGAGATGTGGGAATGCAACCCGAACGGCTCTTTATGTATTGACTGGGCCGAATTTGTGCGTGACAAAGAATGGCATCTTTATGTGGGATAAAGCTAGTCTTAAGTCCGGCCGTGTTTGCTGCAAGATTACGGAAAGTGTGCGCCACCAAGTCCTAAGTGAGCATTCTGTGCACTCCTATCTCCTTGACAAGTCACGAGTGGACAGCTTATGGCATAGCCCAAGAAAAAGTTTTAGAATTTCGCTCGAGGTCCGAAATACAGGTGGTGTAATAGTTTAGCAACTTGGGAAGACCGAATGAAAAAGCAAACTTGTTTCTTGCTAATCTTTGCACCTCATTTCTAGGAGAATTACGACAAGCATCCTTTGTTCTACTTTTGGACAATGGTGCGAGCATTGTGCGGCCACGCCAAGATGATCTGCAGCTCGGTGTGCACCAGCCGCGCCGCATGCAGACTCGCATAATGTGGGAGACATACATAAAGACGACGTGACCCCCAACTTGTTGGGATGATTCGAACATTTTGGTCTGAATCACAAGTCTACTTCTACTTGATCATCCTTTTATCAAAAAAGCTATTCAATAATCTCAGCAATCATGTCCGACACTTTCGAAGAACCCTCGATTGTCAAAGAATCGACCGCCTACGTGAAGCCCGAGATGGTGGTGAAGAACTTCGCGAAATCATACCCCACACCCCCAATGGACTCGTACCAGCGTTTTATTCTGGGATTGGGTAAGCTCTTTGGGTGTTGTGGTGTCTTTTGCTGCTTTTGTCAAAACCCCTACGAAACCGTGGACCAAGGTGAGGTGGGTCTAGTACAGACATTTGGAGCGTTATCGAGGACCGTGGAGCCTGGAACGTCTTATGTCAACACATGGTCCGAGCATTTGACGAGAGTGAATATCAAGATCAACACTCAGGAGCTCCCCTCCCAATCATGTTTCACACGTGACAATTTGTCGGTCGCTGTGACCTCAGTCGTGTACTACAACATTATCGATCCTCAAAAGGCTATCTTCTCCATCTCTGATATCCACAAAGCAATCAACGAGAGGACTCAAAACACCATGCGTGACGTGATCGGTAACCGTACGTTGCAGGATGTTGTCGAAAAGAGAGAAGAGATCGCCGAGGCCATTGAGCACGTGATCAGTAAGACTGCCTCGGAATGGGGAGTCAATGTTGAGTCTATCTTGATCAAGGACTTGACCTTGCCTCCTAGCGTGCAAGATTCGTTCGCAAAGGCGGCCGAGGCCAGAAGAATCGGTGAGGCGAAGATCATTAACGCCAAGGCAGAGGTGGAGAGTGCCCGTCAAATGAGAAAGGCCTCCGACATATTGTCTTCGCCTGCTGCGCTTCAGATCAGGTACTTGGACGCATTGCAGAACATGAGCAGAAACCCAGGAACTAGAGTCATCTTTATGCCCAGTGCAGACTCTATTGAGAAGATTGTTCATTCGCAGGGCTTGAACCATAATCAAAATGCTCCAGCCCGAATCCCTGAGGAGTCGTATGCTCAAAGTTCCGAAAGAAACATGGTCGACAATCTACTGATGCAAGAGGCCTTCAGAGATGTCTGATCTGGTCAGCTGAGACTTGCCACGTATGCTCATGAACAGTTCCGCAGCAATTTCTCGTACTTTACTTCCGTGCTCTATAATTTCTACATATTCCCCTTTTTATTTATGACCATCGAATAGCTTGAATTATTTTTATTGTCACAGCCGCAAGCTTCTAGAAGGGAAATCAATATTTTTGTGCCAAAGCTCTGACTCTTGGGTACAAATCTTTCGCTCAGTTCTTGCAGGTCAATCTTGCAGGTCAATCTGGTCTCTTCGCCTCATTGACGGAGTAAGAAGCAAACCAAGCACGTCAATCATCCACTAATCAGATGAATCAGACAAGAAAAATTTACCACATTAGTCGATGAATGAATACTTTTGGGGCTAGATTTCTTGTTGCTTTTAGAGTTTGCTCGTGTGTATCCGCTCAAGCCGCAATTTCTTTACAATCGCCATCGATTACAATTCGTGAGAAAGAAAACGAGAAAGAAATCAAGTAAGAAATCAAGAAAGAAATCAAGAAAGAAATCAAG
>JAKTYO010000057.1:23142-56135 GCA_030578735.1 Metschnikowia noctiluminum | reverse complement strand
GACAAGTAGAGGCTCTTCCACGTGAACAGCGTGCTGCTATATAGATTGAACAGGCCGGGCGTCAACTCGTAGTCCTCCAAATGGAGCGCTGCGCCTCGAAGACACGAGTCGTAGACCCATATGGGGTGCACGACGGGCACGTGCCACTCGAGCGCCATGCGGTAGCGCTTGCCCTCAGTGTTTGTGCCGACCAAGACGGAGCATTCCGAGGTGAGCGTGGCGCTGACGTCTGCACCCAACAACTCCATGGTTTTGATCAAGTTGTCCACCAGAAACGTGTCTTTGGGCACGACTGCAGGCACGGCCTGGGCCGGCGGCTGGCGGAACCGCTCGGCAAAGAGCTGCTTGTGGTGCTCTGCCGGCGGGCGGTCGACCCGGGCCACACATACCGTGAAGTTACTGAACACAGGGAGCAAATGGTCTCGGATATCCAAGTCCAGGTCCTTGCCGGCAACCCACCGCGAGTGTATGTCCGAGACAGCCTCGGGCGACACAAACGAGATGTCGTGGCGGTACCGGACCGAGTACTTGTACTTTTCTGTTCGGCGGCCGCCGACTATAAGGAAGTTCACCAGACTCATCAAATCGAGGTGGAGCGTGCCTCCTAAGGCGCTGATCTGAGTATCAAGCTGCTGCCGCTGGGACGAAAGGATGCCCGTACAACAGAAGTTGAGCCCTTGAAAGGGCCGAGACATGGTGCTTTTGAAGGATATGTGCGGGGAACGCTGGCGGTTATGGGTGGCAGGGGTGGTTTGGGCGATTTCTGGTGATTTGGTGTGTAGGTCACATGAGCAGTTGATGGCATGGGCACGTGACGGGTCTTTGGAAAACAGGCGGTGTATGCAGGGAAAGCGGGCCAGAGACGCGTCTGTTCCTGAAAGCTGAAAGGTGATGTTTGAGAAGTGTTTGGGGGGTCATGAATGGTAACTTTTTTTTTTAAAGAAACATATGTATTGAAGGGCCGCGGACCGTGCGAGATGGAAGAAATGGTATTTAGGTCCTCATGATTTCCAGAGTCTGCTTCCGTTTAGTTGAGTGGGTTGTTTTTTCTGTTGTTTTTTCTGTTGTTTTTTCTGTTGTTTTTTCTGTTGCTTTTTTTTTTTCGTCTTTTAATGATTAATTCTATTATAGAGCGTTAGTGTGGGGGCGTCTCTCACTCGGCCCTTCGCTAACACAAACTAAATGTATAGAAAAACCTCTAATAGGTCGCTAATCCACACCAGGTACCTCAGACTTGATTGCTTAAGAAAGAAGCACGCTATTCCTCATCAGGTATAACCCTACTTTGGAAGTGCTACCTAGGAGGGACTCGGTTCGAGCGCCAATATTCATGCCTATCATCGGCCGAAAGGAGTTGTCTGACCAAGTTCCTTGGTCAAGTCTCTAACCAGGAGGGGAGTAACCGTGACACCTTGGCGTACTTCCCTGAGTCTTCTCAAGTAGACTCTGTAGACTCTGTAGACTCTGTAGACTCTGTAGACTCTGTAGACTCTGTAGACTCTGTAGACTCTGTAGACTCTGTGGACTCTGTAGACTCTGTGGACTCTGTAGACTCTGTAGACTCTGTAGACTCTGTAGACAATATTTACAAATTTGTTTATTTTCGTGAGATTGGATGAGGATGTATCGAGAGGCGCTAGCAACTCACGGAGGTTCATGGTTGATTGGAACCAACATTTCTCCACCAGAGATTAAAGCTCTCACAAAAATTATAAAGGTGATTAAGAATTGCATTTCAATTACCTCGAAGGCCGTAAAGAAGGTATTGCGTCGATTGTTTGTCCTGGGTATCATGGACTGGGACATAATACCCAAGATTAAAATGATTGAGTGCCGTAAAGTCCTTTTGAAAAACCCATTCATGCTGGAACAACTCTTTTCAAAAGCTTTTTCATCGTTTTTCAAACAGAACTGCCGGGCGGATTTCTCAGTCTAATCTACCTGGCCGAATGACTGCAAGGGATTCCTGCTTCTCTTTGCTCAATGAGCGAAACAGGATATTTTCCAATGCTTTTTCCCCGAGTGCTGACAATGCGAAGGTGTCAGGAAAGAACCCTTGGTGAACAGGGCTTGAGACATAAGATAGAATCTGACCAATTGAAAGCGCCAGTAAGCATGAAGGTTCGCAGAACTCTCGCTCCCTTTTCATTAAGGTCTTCCAAGCTGTGATGTATAGTTGTTTATTAACAGTGCAAATCTATTGAAGGTTGTCGTAGAACGTACCGGAACCATCTTTTTACTCTCTTTTTTTTCTTCTCTTTTAGTGATTCATTGTGCTAAGGCGTTAGTTTGGGGGCGTCTCTCACTCGGCCCTTTGCTAACATAAACTAAATGTATAGGAAAACCTCTAATAGGGGTAGTGGTGCGCCCCTTGGGTTTGTGGGTTTGATTCCCACGAGCAATCATTTTGGCAGTCTTGTTTGTTGGCATATCGAACAAGACCGTGACCACATATGCTGCGCCGCTAATTAGAAAGGCTAATAAATTCAATCTGGAAGTGTGTTAAGGTTTTCTGTGTAGAGTACATAGTTTTGTCCGTCGGCTACGGCTCGCGGTCCTTCAATACATATTGTTTCTTTAAGAAAAAAAAAAAACGTCACTAATCCAGTCTAGGTCTCAGGCCTAAATCTTGAGGGACTGATACACGCTCTTCCTCTTTTATCTGCCCAATTATGTAATTCCATGGCCGTTATTTCGGAGACGCCTTTCACACGCACTCTTTACCACCGAGCTAAAGCTATGATATGACTAAAACAATTTTTTCGACAAATGATTTCTCCGCTCTTTCAAAATCAGAGGGTTCTCATATATCATGGGAAAAACAGTAGCTCTGAAGTCTGGAAACTCTTATTTTTCTTTATTGGCCTCACAGACTTTTAGTTTGCATGCTGCTCTGCCGCGTCTGCTAGAATAAGAGAGCCCGACGAGTCGAGAGATAAGTCCGTGTAAGAAGGGGTTGATGACTAGAACTTCCATTGATTTGTTCCCAGAAAAAGATCAATGACAAAAGAAAGTAAAAACTTCATGCTCAATTCAGTCCCGTCATGTATAATTGAGTTGTAGTAATTTTATACAGCTTCACATGGGCGACTTGCCCATTGCATCACTACACAGGTCCAAAGTGACAAGTTCTTTGGAGTGTGTTTGATGGCCCAGTGAATGTTTTTTTCAATCAAAATTTATACAGTTTTCTGAGTATTTGATTGCTCTAGCGAACATTGACGGTTTTGAGGGCTCAAACTGAGCTCGCGTCGTGAACTAACTTTTGCTTTAGAGCAAAATCCAATTCTCAGCGTTGGAAGTAAATGATCATATGATTGCTTCACTTTTCAAATATATACTGAGGGAATTTTTTCATAAACTAGAGTCTCTCGATCCACTATAACCTCTCAGCTCCACCAATCCCCACGCTTTCGTTTCATATGTTGAGAAAATGCTCAGGTGCAACTTGAACAAACTAGCTTTTTTGTTCATTCATCTTTAGACAGATGTTCTTATTTCTTTTCGTGATTCTTCTCAGACCAACTTTGAGGCCAAATTCTGCCAACGTAGAGGGTCCATAGCGGCTCCTTCGACGCTTGTTCAAATCATTGCCATGATTCTTGCCATGTCCAGAATTGAAGACAGTACAAAAAAAAAAAAAACGAGTCTCAGAAGTCAAATCATTTGAGAGCAAGAAAGTTGCATAATTTCTAGCAAAACCTGGAAATAGCACAAGGGTTTTGTTGCCGTGCCTAGCGCGGGCTATAATTAGCTCCGTGGATCCGATTTGCTCAAATTCCAAAGTCAGGTCTTCTTTGTCACACAAGTATTTAGGATTCCTTTGAGAAGCCGGGGGTGGTTTCGGAAGACTGCATCAAAAGTCCCTGTCAGTTTCCTTGTTTGGGGCAGGTACCACCGCACGTCATTTGCTGGACTTCTTGGTAACCTTGTGCCTTCTACTTAAGAACCAGCCACTTCGTTGAAGATATCAAGCTGAAAGCAGCTCACAAAAAGAGTTGGTCTCATTACGCAAATCTAGAGTTGAGGAAAGAAAAGTTGACCCTAGAACCCGACTATCAAGCTCCCGTCATTGCTAAAAACAGCATGTCATTTCACACATCTTCAAGTATGCATTCTATGACCCCGTAGATCAAAATCAGACTAAATCGAGTTCAGAAGATGGCCAGGGCTCTAATCTTAGTATTCCATAATGTTTCACATCGGATCTCGCTGCTTACCTCTGCCAAAATCCGAGCCTCCTCCTTTTGACATAGTTCACCCACCCGGGAACGGCCAATCAGGAGTGAACTACATCTGCCTTGTTGTGTATCAGAATTGTGCCAAGGCTTCTCCCATCAGAAGCCAAAAAAGCCGACTAAAGCCTCACTCCTTTCCGATAAAAAAAGCGCCTTGCGCCTGACTGCCAAGCCCTGTCAATGAATAGACCCATCTCAAAGCGCAGGGGGTCGAGACAAAGTCGAATGTTTCACAATTGGGTTCTGGAGGCTGGTCTAGATTATGGATCGATTCACATATTTGTGAGGGATCAGCAACAGAATTTCGCATTATGGGAATACTGATAAGCCTATTTTTGGACAGGCCTATCTGGAATATTAGCTGGAGATCATGCTAAAACAACAAGGGCTGAAGTTGGCCGGTCCTCCGGGCTTACAGCAGTGTTATTTATGTTAGATTTCCTGAAATCCCGCAAACATCAAGACGGCCAACAATAAGCTACAAAAACAAATAGCTTGTCGATACAGCGCACATAGAACAAAACCCCCTTTATTCTCGTAATCGCATATTGCGCTAAATGAGCGTCGCAGTCATAAAACAACATTCGAGATGTGCGCAATTTTTTTTTCTCTGGCTCTGCAGAGCATAAACCTTAGTACAAAGTTACAAAATACCAGTCTGGGTGAGCCTTGTGCCGTGCCATTGATCCAGAGCTCAAAACAGGATTTTTTTAACAAGCCCCTTCAATTTGTTTTCAAGCCCCTTCAATTTGTTTTCAAGCCCCTTCAATTTGTTTCCAAGCCCCTTAAATTTGTTAAGGTAATGTGTGAACGGCCATCCCATTCGCGCTCATGATTGCTACCCTCGGAACTCCGAATTTATTCGCGGAAGGGGCCGTTCGCGAGAGGGGCATATGAAAATTGAGGTAGAGCCCTTGAGAAAAAAGGAATCAAAATACAAACATCGCTCCTTGATAAACTACTATCTGCAGAGCGTTGGCCAGAGAAATCCCATACGGTTTTTTCCCACACCTAAATTTTGAGTCATGGCACTTGGGGATTCACATGGCACCTTGTTCAGACAGCAACTACAAAGTATACACAATAATGTACAAAAATAAAACACCAGATTCTTTCAGTAATGCCAGGCGCTAAAGCACGCTGTAGCTTCCCTGCAATTTCTGTTATGTGTGCTGATGTCCAGCTCCACCGTAAAAGCCTTCGTATTCGCGACAAATTGTGCAGATGTTTGGGACGAGCCTATACTCATGCTTTTAAGAAAGAGCGTAGACCTAAGCTTTCTCCTGCGAAGCGAAGCAAACGCCGGTAAAAATATGAGCAGCGAACTGGAGGCCAGTCGGATTCAGTCCATGCTTCACACCATGAATGTTTGAACCTCCACGGGAATTCTAACCTCGTGAGACGCGGTGGCGAAAAAGGAGTCATCAAAAATAAGAGGCGGCGAGACGCATCATTTCTTCTTTGAGCGTGTTTCCCGCCGAAGATACACAGTTGGCTCAAGCCTTACGTTATTCTCATTAAGGGAAAAGGATACCACGTCTTTAAATTTGTTTCCATTCGTAGATACACAGAAGTCGTTAAAGTGTAGAGAAATGTCGATTCCAACAAAGGTGACCCTGCTTCATTAGCAACACAGGTCATGCATGAAATATAGAGTCACGCTGATTTCCAAACCAACGGTTCAACTTCGCTCCGTTTCTTTTTCAAAGCAAATGGCATGCAACGCATTGTTTTTTGTTTACAAGCTGCTCGATGCGGAGGCGAGGTTGCGCGCGCTCCGAGGGGCCTCTGCAGGTTCACGCCTACTATTACCCAAATGGGAGACTGCAGTCAAGCTGCTATTTAATAGAATTCACGTGCTTTACCCGCAGAACCGATACGAAGCCAGCCAATCGCCCCAGATCAAACTGATTTGAAAGTAGTGACAAGAATAAGACGACAAGCACTTCCAGACCTGATGAGCCAATCTGCTAATAAAAAGACAGCCACGCAGGTTTAGTTTATGTGAGTTCATCGCCTGGTTTGTGTTTGATTTTTTTTAATCCACTTGTGCTAGAGGGGTCCCCGAAGAATGGGAGCTTCAATATAATCAGTTTCTTTTAATTCCCGGATTTGGAACTACTGGCAAGCAGTATGCGGTCGCTTGCTTACTCCGCAAAGGTGACGAACGCGCTTGTGCGTCGGGGCCGACCCTCACACACAGGCAAGAATGACGGGACCTTTCCGAGGGCAATATCTTAGCCTCATCATTTGGCTTAGTTTGCATGAAAGGCAGCGCATTTTCGAATCACAACTACTACTAAACCTTTACTCACATAAGAATATTACCGTTCTCGAACGGACGAATTTTTTTACCCGTCAATGCAGGCACTTGTCCGGGCCATCGCGGTTGAGATTTCCTTTGTCTCAAATCAGCTTCAGGTCGACGCCCGCACTTCCGCGAATACGCGCCAAGCACTCCGGGTCGCAGAAGTGCTACATGGACCTGCATTTCCTTTCTCGGAAAACGCAAACACGGCACATGCAAGCAAGCCCCGTCGCGGTGCACGACGCTTTAACCGTCTGCAAACAAGTTTTTTTTTTCTCTCGCAAATTTTATTATAAAAGAGGCAGAGGCTCCCGGCATTACCCAATTTTTTTCCTTCCTCATCAAACAAGTCACTCGCTAAAAATGCAATTCTCCACCGTCGCCGCTATCTCTGCTTTGTCCGCCTCTGCTTTGGCTACCTACAGCAACGTCACCGTCATCACCACTGACGTGACTGTTACTGGTTACACCACCTACTGCCCAGAGGCCACCACCATCACCCTCACCACCTGTGACACCGTCTGCAAGCCTCACACCGTCACTGTCTCTGAGGCCACCACCGTGACCATCACCGGTGAGTGTGTTGTCCCAACCACCACCACCCAGACCCAGACCGTCACCACCACCAAGTCTAAGACTTCCTCTGCCGCCCCAACCTCTTCTTCCATCACCACCTACCCAGGTGCCGGTGCTAAGAACGCTGCTGGTGTCGTTGCCGGTGTCGCTGCCGTCGCTGCTGCTTTGTTGTAAGCATGGAACTAGCTTCTATGTGAACGTATAATTCACTTTCGGTATCAGGTATATATAAATTTAAAAAGAAACATTGTTTTTAATCTAATCAAGACTCTAAGTAGGTTTGAAATACGGACCTCACGTCGGGGATTTGTTCGAGTACCCGAAATGACTGGGCTCGTGCATCGACGACGAGTACTTCATGCACGGCGTGTTTGTATTTCGCGCGGAGCGCGCCGGTGTGTGTAATGCGCTGCGACGCTGGCGCAACCACATCTGCCAATAGCAACTTTGTTTTTCAAGATCCGAGGGCTCATTCCAGGCGCTATGCAGGTCACAGTTTTGCATAGAGTGTCCGCTTTCAGCTCTTGCTCCGAAACGGCACAGACGGCCGGTGATGGCACGACTTTTTGCTTGGGATTTTGCTCGAACCAACGATAAGGTTTGCTCCCCCCAAGGCAATAATTTCACATTCCGAGAAATGAGGTGTGCATACAAAGACCTGTTTCATTGTAGTATGGCCTAGGTTTCGTATGCGCCCGAGTGCCAATTGCGAAAGAAATTTTGAAAGCGCCTTTTCCAATGCTCTTGATGAAAGCAATGCAGTTGCTTTCTTTTTCAGAGGCGAGTAGTTAAAGAATTATGGCCTACATACTAGTATAGCATATGATATACTTGGGATATTTTGGAAACAGGGGCTTTGTTGGGAAAGCTCGACACTAAAGATGGCACCTCCTGTATGGAGTCACGTGACCGGAAGTGACGCCGCTTTGATCTACTTGTTTTATCAATTCCCAACGATATCCTAGACATTTTTTTACCTGTTTAAATGATCGTTGAAATTTTAAGGCGTTTGCGATGAATACTTCAGGCTCAAATTTTTGAAAACTGATCAGTTCGGGTAGTCAGACGACAAAGCTGATGTTTCGTTGGGAGTCTGGCAGATAATTGCCATGGCCTGGCTTTTCTGAACGCAGCAAAAAATGATGGTAAGAACTTGTGGGACGTTTCAGAGTCTTTGACTTCCAGCTTTAATTCGGCTACTAACCTGTAATTGTTTTCGCTCATTTAAGGAGATCAAAGACGAATTAGTGCAGCTTGTAAAACGTTCAGTGTTCAGACGTTTCAGTTTCAACATTTATCATGAAGGAGTGGGGCAAAGATCCAAAATGAGAGTAGATTTGAATGGGATGGTACATCGATAACTGTTCTCAAATGAATAAGAAACACTACCCTTTAACTTTTCAAGCTGACGCAGCCATATTTCGATGTGTCCTGAAGTACTTGATTCGGGGGTAGAAGCTGTGAGTGAAGACTCGAGGTTTGGAGTTGTTTGAAATCACATGCTTTCTCTTTTGATCAAAATAAATCAAAGTACATTTTTTTTTAGATTGCTGAGACCGCGATCCCACCCATTGGATCTCCATGAAATCTTGATTCTCTAATAGGGTCTCGACTTCAAAGCCGCGAGTCAGCAATCAGCAATGTCTTATTGAACATAGTCAATCAGCGCCTTAAAGTAGAATCTTTGACGGGATATGAAAAAAAAAGGAGAACCAGAACTGATGAATTGAGAATGCCCGCAAATGAATGAGAAGATAAAAACCCAAAAGGACATTTTCTTTCATTTTGTAGCGTCTGACATTACGACGCTTGCTAAATGAGTAACAGCTTTTGCGGCGCAATGAAACCATCTTCCATGAAACTAGGCTAACAGCGAGTGAATTTCTTTTTCCGATAAATAGTTTTGCAGGCATCAACTCTTCGCTTGGTGTATGAACCATGACATAAAGCTTTGAAGTTTGAGGCAATTTGCCGGTCTTTTCGACACTTATCAATCATCAAATTCGTCAGCACTGAAGTAAAATGCGGGTGAACGAATTTATTGTGTGGGCCCATAGGTTAAGAGGCTACATCGAACCACATTTGAGAAAGCTTTCCCCGTCTGCAAAGCTCATAGTATCTGCAAAGCTCATAGTATCTGCAAAGCTCATAGTATCTATAAAGCTCATAGTATCTGTAAAGCTCATAGTATCTGTAAAGCTCATAGTATCTGTAAAGCTCATAGTATCTGTAAAGCTCATAATTTTTGTAAAGCTCTTACTAAACCGAAAAGCCCATTCTTTCTGAAAAGCTTTACTTCTAAGGCTCTCCTCATTGGGCTCTTTCAAAAAGACTCTCATCCTGAAGCACTTTTCATCAAGTGCTTTTCATAAAGATGACGTACTTTTCAAGAGCTTGAAAATATCTGATGAAAAGAAGAGTCGGACCGCTCGATTGTTACTTTTGAAAACCTTATATTCTCATGGGAATAGATCTCAATTGTATATGGCCGCACTGTGCTATGTAATTTCACCGACAGGTGACCCTACGTCGTAAGACATCACCCTTTAAACAAGCAAGGAAAAAAAACAACATGGTAGAGCCGATTCCGAAGTAGCGTCTAGTTATAAAGTTGAATAAATAAAACATATATTACATCCTCACTCTTCTTTAACTTCGTTTTTTGTTTTGAAGCGTTCACGCGAGCACCACTATCAAATTCCACCCGCTCGCTCGCCCGAGCCTAGTCACATGACCAGCCCCAACGGAGCCTCCAGCTAATCTTGAGATCAGTTAGAGAGAAACTTGAGTCTCATAAAGTGAACTTCAAGGACAAAAATCCAGGCAAAAAATGTCCTCTGTATCAAGAGCCTCTTTCCCACAGCTGGCCCGATTTGCTTCATTGAATTCCACGAACCCCGACGGCCATGGCCTCGAGACATCTGAGGCACCACCCGCTTTGGGGTCAAGAGAGCCTGATTCCAGCTCCGGACCCCGAAATTCCCGGAAAAACGGGAATGAAAAGCCCCAGAAATCTATCTACATGGCCAGCGATAGCTGCAGCGTTGCATATTTGCCCGTTCCGCCGGCCCCAGGACGTGCAAAGCACGATAGCACAGAAGGGGTATATAAAAAGCTACAGCGGTTCTTTATCAGCGACCTGGATGCCCCTGCAGCTGGAAATAAGGGATTTGCAACCGGATCAGGCTCTGCTATGTCTTCAGCGCTTCCAGCTGTTTTGAATGCAGACTCAGGGTATCTGTCAAGCAGTCTAGAACCAGTCTCACAACCCTTGGATGTCAGTCTGGAAAAAGGCCAAAGTAATGCCGAGACCGAATCCAAGCTTCCTGAGAGTGGTCAGAAGAATGTGCAAAATGATAATTCATTACCAAGTCTCGAGCAGGAGTCCCAGGAAATCCCCTTTTTCGAGCTCGATAAGCTAGACTACAAAGATCCAATTCTGCTCGTGGAGGGTTTGGCCGAAGAAGGACGCGAGTTCGGAGCCATCAAAATCAAGATGCCAGAGGCATTCATTAATGATAAAAAGTGTCGTCTCAACCCCGACTCGTTCACATTTAAGGCAAACAGGCTTCATATCAACCCAAAAGAAAACGAGCTAATTCTCAGACTTAGGTTTCACAACGAGCTTATGAAGCTTCATACGCTGAGGGTGCCTGATCTTTCGGCCAGCGAAACGATCACACCACAACCTGAAGAATCCATGAAAAATGAGCCTGAATCAGCGAGGAGCCTCGATTTGCTTGAAGTATCGGAAAGTCCCACGACTCCAGAAGAAAAGTCTGACTTTGTCAAGAGTGAGACAGACTCACTTCTACCAACAGAAGAGGAACAGAATCCCGAAAATGAGCAAAAAGGTTCTCAGAATGAGCAGAAAAGTCTCGCGAATGAGCAGGAAAGCTTTGAGAATGAACAAGGAAAGCCTTTCACGAGCCGAACCAAGCTCCCATCTTGGTTCACAAAAATTCCCATGATTGATAAACGGCCTTTGGATCTTTTTGAGTTCTTCCGATGCGTCCTCAGGAAGGGCGGTTGTGAAGAAGTGATAAATAGAAAGCTCTGGGCACAAGTCGGGCGCGAGTTGGGGTGTAAAGGCAAAATCACCAGCAGTCTCAGCAGCTCCTTAAAGATGTTGTATCACAAGATTTTGTACCCGCTCGAGCTCCACCTCAAGGATGAGGCGCATCGTTTGGTTGGCGATGAAAAGAGTGGGTCATATGAGAGGCCTGTGGCGCCTTGTCTTAGCTCTAATCTGACTTTTTCAGCCCCAGATGAGCCCGCAAATGTCTCACCTTCTACGCAATCATCTTTTCATGGCCACTCGACCAATGCCGATCACGAGGAACACAGTTCTCCCGATCGGATTGTTACAAAGAGAAAGCTCGCGGGTGGGCCCGACCCAATCCTGAATTTTGCGAACGGATCGAAAAGACAAAAACTCAACGACTCTGCTCCCTTGATTCTCGGATCTTCAGCAGAGTTTCGTCGCTCGGTGCGCCTCAAGGCCGCCAAGGGGTTTCTACTCAATGACCCACATCTCGTGGACTTGAAGTCGCCGCTTGTTATCTCTGTCCAAGATCAGAGCCAGGACCCGGAAGCACGCCAAAAGTCACGAACCTTTATTTCTCCCATTGGTGCCCTGGCTCAAGTAAACAACTACCTCCGATGGCTCGCAAGTCTTCTGCCAGTCTTTCAGGACTCGACAAGGCTCGATGTAAGCAGCAAGATGGCAACCACACACTCCTTGCGCCAGTACATGGAGAAAGACGCCAAATTTCAGGAGTTCTTGATGCGCAACTACCCAAACGTGTTTTCGAAAGTTTCTCACCTGACTGGCAGACTGGATGACAAATTATGGATCGAGCCTCGCGACATGGAGCTGATATTCTGGCAATATTTGGCTGACGGTCCTCCAGAGTTCAGTCGTCTTGAAAACTGCCCAAAGTTGCCTGGTTACCTTGCTGAAGGCGGTATAAATTTCGTGGGTTCTGATTTTGCAAAGCGCAAAGACCAGGTCTACGCCGGCTCAGGAGCAGGAGAAGCTGCACGCAACGCCGCTGATTGCAAGTCAGATACCTACGACAAGAGCGCGGGCTTACAAGAGTTGAGTCACGACTATTTCGCACATACCTCAAAGGTGATTTCCGGGGCATTAAATCCCTTCGAGCTGTCGAATGTTCCGATATTGCCCGACTCACTCTTAGGCGCCCTTTCAGCACTGGATTTGGCGGGAAGCGATCTTGTCATCCCAAGATTGAATATCGGTCAGACTTTTAGCACAGAAAACTGGCGCTGTGAGGATCATTTCACCCAATTGAGCAGTTATCACTCGTTCGGTAAGAGCAAGCGATGGTACTTCATACCCGAGCTGGAGTTTGAGAAGTTCGAGAATCTACTAGAGGAGATCATCACAAGACAAAACAGGGAACAACCTAGAATCAACAAAAACTACGACATGAGATGTTGGAACCTCGATACTTTTGATGCATTCGCGACAGACGACGAGGAAGTCGTAAGCGCACAATACGAATTTCTCCAAAACTCTCTAGAGAATATCATAAGTCCGTTTCCTGAGATAAGAATGACAAACGATAATCCAATTTTTGCCAAGCTTGCTACACCTGAGAGTAGCAGGGTGTTGAAAAACCAGGAATATTTGATCACTCCCGCCATGCTCTCCAAGAGTGGAATCAAGTACACTACAACTTTGCAAAATGAAGGGGAGTTGATCTACACATATCCTAAAACCTACTCAGCAACGATTTGTCTTGGATTCAGCATTTCCGAAGAAACCAATTTTGCGTCAAAGCTTTGGCTCGACTACGCATTAGAAGGAGAGCAATGGCTACAAAAACAGGGTATTCTTCCTAACTTTCTGACTTTCAAATTACTTGTCAACTTTGCACAGACTCTAGAGTCAGCGAATGGTTACAATCATCACTTCAGTCTGGATGTGCTTGCAAAGGTACTGCTGAAGTACACATCAATGCTCGAATCCGAATTGGCTTTGAGATCTTCGGTTCGCCAGGTGATCAAAGCAAAAGAAGTGACGATCGAAGAGCGAAATATTGCTGATGCGGATACTGTCGCAGATGATGATTTGCTGAGTGCGATTCCCTCGAAGGTTGTTTTTTATTCAAAAAGCACACAACTGTCTTTTGCACTATCGTTGAGAAGTTTCGCTAAGCGTCTTTCTGGGGAGGAGAGCTCACAGGTCTCGGAAGATTTGACCTTTGAGGGTTTTTTGAAAAATCCAGACTTCCTGTTCGAGCTTCAGCTATTTTTCTCGGATGAGAGGTTGAAGTCTTTTCAGCGATCGTTGACCGGGTTTCTGGTCGATTTCGACGCATGGTTGTCAAAGTATGACGCTATGGTGACTACCGAGGAAGATATGGTATTAAAAAACTACAAAGCTTTGCTACTCGATGGCCAAAAAATATGTTCTGCCCTCTCTGGAGCACAAAACGTATTTAAAACTTTTTGTGCTGGGAAGTCGACAGAGTCTGAAACACTTCGTCAAGCAAAACGAGTTGAAAGCTTCAAACAGCAAGTCAAGAATTTACAAGACTTTGTGGAGGAATCATTTCAAGTAGTTGAGCAGTGCCAGGCGATCCTATCTCTTAAACACCAACAAAGAATTAGAAATGGTGCCTCGGATGGGAATGAAAATGCAGAGCTTGAGAGTCCAGAAAGTTTGCTGTTGCTAGTTGAGCTTGCGAATAAAATCCCCAACCTAAACTTTTCTCTGCCTGAGTTTGACCTCATTTTGGAATTCAAAACGGAAATCCATAATTTTGACAAGGCATGCCGCTTGCTCATAGAGCAAGGCACTGCAACAGTTGCTGAAATGAATGACATGATTAACTTAGGCACCTCGTTTGGCATTGAGATCCCGTCTTTGACATTTCTTATTCGGTTAAAGCGCCGTCTTCAATGGATGGACACGCACAAGATTATCGTTACCGGCGGTGATCCTTTCAGTGGAAAAAAAGAAATCTTTTCCCTCCCCGACTTATTGAAATTTCGCGACACGGGCTTGAAGGTTCTTGCAGCCTCAGACGTTCCAAAATTACAAGTCATAGATCAGTTTTTGAGAGACGGCCAGGCGTACGACGAGTCAATGAAAAGTTACCTTTCCAAAAATAAAATACTTAACGACGTGGATCTCACGGTCTTGGAGTCCAAGTTAGTCGACATGGAAGAAAAATCGAAGTGGAATGGTAAAGACAGACTATTCATGGATTTATCCACATACCAGGAATTAGTCGAATTGAGAGCAGAGGAAAAATACATCACCTTTCTCAGAAAATTCTTCTCGAAGACTCACAGCCTTCACGAAGCTCGTCAGACTATGGTGGAGCTTGCTAGCTCGCCATTCCAATATCATGATGGACCTGTCAAGGAAAAGGTGCGCCAGAGCGAAGAATGGTTGAACAAGTTGAAAAAGATTTTGACACCGGTCAAGGTACTCCATCGGCGAGGCCACACTGCCCCAGCTGTCAAGAATTTGTGCAATGCGGGTTTGGCGGATAAGTTGAAACTTCTCGCAGACAAGTGCCTTGTCGCATTGAGTAACGAAAATGTAGACGTTTTTGAGGACTCATCCCCTTACTTGTTCGTGCATGATATACAAGATGAGCTGAACAACTCAGGTCCAATCAGGTACTGCTTGTGCCGGGATTTCGAGGACGGAACGATGATTGAATGTGATGTTTGCCATGAATGGTTCCACGTCACGTGCGTGAAGAGCATCAGTGAGATTGGCAAAGACGACGATCGGTACGTCTGCCCCTGCTGCCTGCAGCTCGCCGCATATCAAAAATCATCCATCCATCCGGTTTACAAAGACAAGGTTGAAGATCTGACAATAATTGCATTACTCAAAGAAGGACAACAGTTACGGGTCCAGCCTTTGGCGGAACTTGAATTGTTGAACGATCTATGCAAGATTATCGAGGAAGCTCAAGGCTTTCTCTCGCGATCCGCCACACGTTCGAAAATTGTTAGCGAGGGACCGTTATACATCATGTTCATGCTTCGCAAATTCATCGGTTCCCCAATCACAGTCAGCTCGATTTCAGAGCACCTCATGGGGTTGTTGAAGGCCATCGACTTATCTCGTGAATTCGAACGGAAAGAGAAGGTGGTCACTGAAGACGTGAACCTGACTGAAAATGTGAGCGAAAACACAGAGGATGAGAAGCCGGCGACGAATGATGCAGAGGAACGTCGTGCCGAATCAAGCGCTATAACTGAGGGCATCAAGAGCTCACCCGAGGATCGGATTGCAAGAGAAGATTTACGTGCAGGGTCGGGAGCTCCAGGTAGCTTAAAGTATGATCTGTCTTCACGACCCGAGACCTCTGCACAAGCTTCGCCAGCGCTAGAAGTCCTGCCTGAGCCTTATATCACATTCGCAACGACTGCTGGTAACGGTACAAACGCCCATGTGGCTGACGACTCGAAGAACCACGCCACATCTGATAAAGCTTTGCAAGCACCTCTTAATGATAGCACAGAAATACATGGAGTGCGAAAGCATGAGTCTGCGGTGTCCATTGAGCCGAGCACGGCAGAAAACGAATTGGCCGAGGTCGATCAAAAGGAAGACAACATCTCCATGAAAGATCTGGAAGGGCCTCTCAATGCAGGCGAGATTACGCAAAACGGCACTGCTCCGAACTAAGCTAGAGATGTTTTGAGAAGAAAGCAAGGACTCGGGGAAACAGACTGTTTGCGAGCGTGACACGAAAGAGTCAAAGTAAACAAGACCAAATGCGCCTGGGTATCCGCGGCAAAAGACTGCAACGTAAACGAAATTCAATAGTACAGCATCAAAACGCCTGTTTCTGATGGTGGGGAAATCCTAGAAATTACGAGGCACATAGATAATTAAGCCTCAAGTTTTTGCAATTTCATAGTCTCCAAATAAAGCAGTAACGTCTCGAGACGCGCGTCGATTAAAGACGCGTGCTAGTGTGCAGGCCTTACAGATTAAGTGACTTCGGGCCGGATGCACAAACATACCGTTGATGCAAACTAAACCTCTAGCAGCTCACTTACAGAGAGAGTTGGCGTGCCCGTCTTCTTGGCAATTCATCATGAGAGGTCTGCCCAACACATTCCATTCTCCTGCGCACAAGGCCATCGAGCTTTGTTGGAATAGGTGCGTGCCAAACAGTCGACAGAAGTATCTTCAAAGCTCAGAAATCTTAGAGTTGATAAAAGAACTAGAGGCCTTTCTTGGAGTTCGCCGTCTTTTGCAGCCCGAAGAAGACAGCTTGCTACGAGCTACGATCGAGCGGAAGCCCCGGCTTCGGCTTTTCAAAAGTGAATGCGAGAGTTTCATTTTGGGTCTTGTTCATTTTCAATCTGTGGAAGACTTTTTGGAGACCAGATTCCAGATTTCGCCCGAAAGAGTGTCCCGCCTAGTCGAGCTAAACCTGATGTCGGGACTAAAAGGATTTTCTGCACGTGATAAATATGACCTGGTCGACTCACGGTACTCGAGGCTGAATTATGATGAACACCAAGATTACAAGCCATATAATCGGCTCGACTTAGACAAAGAGGGATCGCTGGCCCAACTTCCGTATGGCTCATCAAGGAGATGGGGTGACCGACTTACAGGCGACCATTCATCGTCTACCTGGCTTTCAAAATCAAGTCAGAAAGCCCAGAGTGAGGTCTTTGATAGGGTGCAAGAAAGGGACCGGGAAAGCTCGCGATTTCAGGGCACTTCAGAAAACAGTGGCAAGTTACCGATCAGGGCAAACAACAGCGGGATTCGCAGCTTCTTGAACTTGAGTAGACAATGGCTCCCGAGCTGGATCTTGGGGTCTGTAAATGAGAGAAATGTCTCTTTGCCGGAGACGTCTGGGATTAGTGAGAACGAAAAGAAAACAGACACTTACTGCGGTTCTCTCCGACCGCAATACCCGACGCAGGAGCAGAAAGTGCAAGAGGTTCGAGAGTCGCTTGCGGAGATCCGGGCCCATGCAAGAAGACTAGAGCAGGAAAGAGAGGTACCTCACAACACAACAATTGATAAGACCCTAGATGAATTACAAGCTGCCGTGAGAGAACAAGCACGTATAATCTCCAGGCTTGAGCGGGAGCGTGAGCGGAAATTCAAAACCAGGGCCCCTGGGATGGTATCGCGTTTGTTTGTTCCATGGGACCATTTCACAGGGATAGTGACGACCTTTGTCAAAGACCTACTCGAAGAATTGCTTCCTCAACGGTACATGCAATCTGTCCCCGAATTCGGGCTACGCGTGCTCAGTCTCTTTTTGGGATTCTTCGTGATCGTGAACTTCTTTAAATTGGTTTACCTTCTTGTGATGATCGCAATGTACTCTTCTGGAACAGCAGTAGCCAATGGATTTCTGGGCAGAAACGCCGACCAGCAGGTTCCTTTTTCTTGGATTCAAGAATTTCCGGTGCTAGAATACTGGACCTACCAGTTGAAGGATTTGATGGGGTACTAGACCGTCGGACTCTCAAAGTGATACAAAAGATATATATTCTTCCAGTGGGGGCACCAAGTGCTCATGTCCAGAAGAGCTAGAAGCCAGAGACATCTGTATGATCTGTCTGTACTAGAAAGTAAAGATTGTTTGAAAGGAATGATGCGGTCTCGAAAAGCAAGTGGAATAATATGAGACACCCAACTTCTTCTCAGTTCTGGTATTCATTTGTTGAGTGTAAAGGTTAAACTGACTTTTTTCCTCTAGACATTCTTCATTTAGTGGCAGCCAACTAGCGACAAATTTTTTCAAAGAGATTTTGAATCATCTCGCTCACACGACTTATTCAAACCCAATTGATGCAAAAGCTAAAAATACGCCGCCATATTCCTGAACTCTTCACCATATACAAAATACAACGAAGACCGACAACCATACAGCCATCAAGTCAACTTGTGAAAGTACCCAATTCGCTGTTGCATACTAGAACACAGGTCCTTTCGCAATAAAGAGATACACAATTGATGTCGAAATATCGCTGCTCAGTATGAAATCTCAACTTTCACAGATTGTCTCCCACACTCTAGTGACTAGTCTACGCTCTCTCGCCATCTGTACCAGCTCAAAATTTGATTATCGTTATACACATGAAAAGGGAAAAGGAAGCGGGCAGTTCTATTAGACTATAGACAATGGAACACACACGCAAATCCAGAAAACAAAGGGGAGAAGAAAAGTCAAAGAGAGTTGTCCATCACACTTAGTTCATTTGCTTGACCAAGTTGTTGATGTATTGCTCTCTGTTACCGGTGTCACCACCTTGGATGAAGTGGAAGAACTTTCTCTTTCTGAAACCACCGTTAGGGTTGGACAATCTGAAAGGCCACAAGAAGTTGTTGACCTGCTTGAAGTTAGGACCAACCGTGTAGATCTCGTGGATCAAGTCCTCGATCGAGGCAACACCGTACTTGCCCAAGGCAGCCTCGATGATCTCGTTGTCGGACAAAGCGATTCTTTGGTTTCTGACCTTACCGTGACCTCTCTTGTAGATCAACTTTCTGATGGTGGCCAAGTTGGGGTAACCGAAAGTGACGTAAGGCTCAGCCAACTTGAGCAACTCAGAGGTGGCCTTGGTGACCTTGACGAAAACACCCGAGTTGATTTGCGTCAATCTCAACAACTGCATCACCTTTCTTGGCTTAGGTGGGATCTTCATGATACCCTTGATTCTGATCACGAAAACCAACTTGGGCTCGGCCTCAACGTAGAAGGAGTTGGTGGCTCTGGCAGTTCTCTTGGCCTCAATCACGGCACGCTCAGCGTCTCTGTACTCCTTGTTGTAGGCAGCGGTTCTCTCGGAGATAGCTTGTCTCTTCTCCTTGTTAGCCTGGTATATGTTAGTACTGTGTTTATGAGGCCAAAGATCGAAAATGATGAATATGAAAAGCACGAAAGACACGATAAACGCGAAATAATCAATGGCAAGCCATCAATAAACTCGAATCTATCACTGATCAATCATAGCCTAATATGGCTCAAACATTTGCAATCGGTAAGTGGGGGTGATTTTCTCAGTCCCGAAAGATGGTTAACTGAATGACAACATCGCGTGCAAGCTAGTCTCTTCAAAAGAAATTATGGTCTCATCTTCAAAAATCTCCACTGGCGTGTATACATACGGCTCTTCTAACGGCCTTGTCGGCAGCACGCTTCTCAACCGTCTTTTGGTCGGTCTTGGTCTTCTTGATCTGAGTCTCTGGTTTCAAGGTACTGCACATGTTAGTATTGGACTAAAAGATGTTAACTTTTTTTTTGCTGCAGTGGCCTATTGTAGAAGTACGGTGCAAGGGTCAGTTATGAGGAGTTTCAGGGCACCACTTCCGTGTTTCTTTCCCAAAATGAAAGTCGACAAAGCTGACAAAATCGTCAGAAGTGAGTGGAGACGCTTGAAATAGACCACGTGATTGGGTAAGAACAGTGTCTTGAGCCCAAATCCCATTAGTCTAGCCTGAGAAAGGCATATTTCAATGCCCGAGATTGACACGCAGAGCCACACCTGGTGACCTAGGCCCTTCGGATTCCAAACGACAAATTCGAAATTGAACAGACTTGGGGTTCCATTGGAGTCGCTGTCACGTGACTGTGTTATTTTGCTTTCACAAGATTCAAAGCCCAGAAGGGCCGGAGTCCAGGAACAGCAATTTCATAACTGAAGCAAGAGACGAGTCCAGCAAAGAATAGTTCTTGTAGCCAGAAAACTTGTCTCTTACCCCTTGATCTCTGCTGCCAGAACGCTCATAGTCAAATAAGCCAGACAAATAGCCAAAAGCTGAAAAGCTTATGTGCCAATTAGTCAATGGGCCAAAAGACTTGGCTTCAAAGAACAGCAGAGATACACCGTACCTCAAGCAGATCTCGTCTGACTAAAAGTAGCTGATGATTTTTTGAAGGCACATACGTAGCCATTTTGAGGGATAGTGATATTTTTGAAAAATTCGATGGTGCGGAATTGCAGAGGTTTATATAACACGGCACTTCTTCTGAGAAAGGCGCGCAAACTCTGCGATGAGAAGAATGTGTGCAGTTCAAAGAGGATATTTGAGGTGTGAGCGCGTGCACGTGATGAGGGCACAAGCCCTAATTGCAGAGGCACCAATAGTGGGTGTGTCGAGAAAAGACATTTGTGATGGACATTTTATACTAAATATTTCTTTAATTCATCTCTATTGGTCTCATATACAAGCTATTTGTATTTGTGACTTTTGCCATTTACATCGGCCGCTCACACTCGCAATGTGTATTTCCCTTGTATATTGAACACATGCATCAACCATGTGTGTTGACCATATCTATTGTCCATGTATTGACCATATCTATTGTCCATGTATTGACCATGTATTGACCATGTATTGACCATGTATTGAACATGTTTGATAGCCATATTTCAAGATAGATCTGAACCAAAACTTGAAAAACACATCCGGAAGCGGAGTTGATTTTAAGCCGAGGCACTTAATTAGCGTAAGCCCTTCTCTTAACTGCGCTTTCTCTGACTGCCTCACAGGATCTCTGCTTTCTCAGCTCGTCAGTTTATGAAAATTGAAACCAAATGCTTAAGTGATATCAGGTTCAAAAGAATGTACTTGTTCGAACTCAGAAGAATTCCTTTTCGGGCAGAAGCGTCATAGTGACAAAAGAGAGATAAAGCTGTCTAACTATAGTATTTTGGTAAATATAAGGTGAACACACCAGGATTTCCGGAAAGGTCCGTGCGCCGTCATCATCAAAGACGACAAGACCATATCTGAGACTACAGAAAATTTTCTTCTTCACCTATCTGATGATATATTATACGAGTGCTCGAGCTGGCAAGAAAACAAGTGTGTGGAAAACTGTCAAGTTGAAATCCCTTTTCGTGATTTTTTTTAATATAAAGAGTTTTTGTCGGCTCGTCTTTTTGCTCAGAAAATTTTAAAAATTAAAAAAATTCGAGACACAGGCGAGAGAGTTTACAAGCAATGTATCTAAGGGGTACATCATGCGTTTCAGTGAAAACACTCTGTCTTATTTAGGTGCTTCTCATCAAGTTAGTTCAGAAAAAAGCCACAGTTTCAGTTCTACATTGGGTTCTCGAACTGATGGTCAAATCTAGAGAAGCTCGTCCGTGGTATTCCAAGCTGTCCCAAAATTTTATCGGCCATTAGAACTGAAAAGCTGAAAAAGATTTAGAAGTGTAACTTGATTGAGAGAGTCTTCAAACAAAAGGGAATACATTAATTTCCACAAGCCACTTGCCCCGATGTGTTGAGACACCGAATCGTAGCCATACTCGAGCGGAACTGAAATGCGCTTCAAATATAAGTTAACGGAAGGAATGAGAGATGTGGGATGCAATTATCCCGTTTGCCTTTATCAGAACATTTAGAGTGAAGCCAAGAGGAGATGCCTGGAAGGTGCTTCGATTACATGACAAGCCATCTTTTGTTTCATAAGTACAGAAAAGCAGAAAGTGCACGAATCATGCACATTGTGCTAAAGCCCGAAATCGCTGAATCTTTTTCTTTTTTTGGTGTGTTGCATGTTGGGCTCTTTCAACTGAAAAGCAAACATACTCTTCGCTCATGATCTGAAAAAGCATTAGCATTTTTGTAGCGGACACCTTAATTCTCTCTTTTTGTCATGAACACAATGTTGGTTTCTCACACTGAACATTAAGACATACCAAATACTCTGAGTATGCTGACTTCAGTAGCCAAGTATTCTTGTCCTTGAGGGACCAGACGCATATAGTATTTGCGTTAAGTGAAAGAGCACATTTCCTATTCGGGACTTCAAAGGGAGCGTCTGAACGTTTTTAAACGCACCAATTGTTTCAGAAGTACGTAATTTACAACATGTGGTTTGTCTTTACCCAATCCGGGCTCCAGTGGGTAGACTTATGTAGCTTGAAGTGAAACATGACCCATTAAACCACTACTATATATATCGACAAGACGATCCTTGACTTTTTCGATTCTATCTCAACAGACAACATACATTAACAAGCATGAAAATTTCTACCTCCCTTGTCCTTGGAGCTTTTGCTTCCCTCGTTGCTTCTGCCCCCTTAGCCCAGAACACGAGTCTGTCAATTGACGGCACTCTTATTCCACAAGAGGCTATAATTAGCGGCTTGAATATTCCAGATGACGTTTATCCCGTTTTCAATTACGAGAACAACACAGCGACAGTCGTGTTTTTGAACGCCACACTTTTGGCAGAGGCAAAGGCATCAAACACCAATTCGAAAAGAGATTTGAGCTCATATGAGAGTGAAATCAGCAAGAGAGATATGAATCCTTCTCGCTGGCGCTGGGTCTGTATGACTGCCAGGCCCTGGTTTGGTAAAAGAGAAGCCGAAGCCGAAGCTGAGGCCGAGCCCTGGCACTGGGTGGCTTTAAAGATTGGCCAGCCTTTTTTCAAAAGAGATGCCGAGGCCCAAGCAGACCCATGGCATTGGGTAGCTTTGAAAATAGGCCAACCTTTTTTCAAGAGAGACGCCGAGGCTTCTGCTGATCCATGGCACTGGGTAGCTTTGAAGATTGGCCAGCCATTTTTTTGAATAAAGAGTACGGAGGAACTTAGTTGGATGTTTCCTTCATCGGAGTATATTATCAACAGCCAAGATTATATAGATGCATTGACTGAGCTCAAATATACTTGGGAAACGATTTTAGATGGTATTAACAGCCTTGGAAAACGGTTTTCAAGTACAAAAAGCAAAAGGGAAGCTTTTAGTATTATTTGCTTCTGTGTTGGTGATTAATAGAGTAACTCAAGATTGTTATCTTTGCAGTTCATAACACGAGTACGCTAATAGAAGGACCGTTGACAAACACTCAAAGAGGCGGTGTAAGAATAATGAACTTCGAAAAAATACGTTGTATTGACAGCAGGATATAGGTTCAATCAATCAGAATTTGTGAAAATTCCAAAATAACGGCGCCGCCGCTTATCTCAAATATCCGAAGAATGACTACCAACTCATACATTTTAGAACAGCCGTACAATTGTGCGGCGCGTCTACTACCCAAAACAATCACTGTGGCTTCCTTTAATTGGCTCATAACCATGGCTACTATTAAACGTGAAGGTTCGGCACAATGCCCCGGATTTTGAAAAATGCCGAGCAAATGTCACTTGATATTCAGGGCTACGATTTCCACACCTACTGGCGTGACACAAATGCAAAAGAAAAGCAGCTTTCTTTCGAGTTTGCCGACCAAGTGGCTCAAAACTTAGCTCTAGAAATCGAGCAAGGCCGTCTTCTCATCAAGAGACATTGGACTACACCTGTAGGGCCCCATCCGATACACATGTGGGAATTGGATACGGTGGGTGAGTACGACGCGGAGTTGTTTGCACGTGTTTTGGCCTATTATCAGTTGAATCATGGCAAATTGTCTGTTTTGATCCATCCACACACGTCGGCAGGCCTGGTGAAAGACCATACAGACCATGCGCTTTGGCTTGGGCATAAGCAGGATCTCATTATAGACGTTTTGAGAAATCTTGATTTACAGGGTCAGGTACAAAAATGAAACAGTCGCATACAAGCAGCTGAAAACTTACAGATAGGGTTCCTTCCCTTGAATAGCGGAGCTTATTTGTCATTCTATTTATTTATGATGGCTCTGGGATCTGGGGAAATAAAAAGAGATAAAGGTGGTTTTTTGAAATAGAAGATATACGAAACGAGTTTGTTCACAAAAATTGATGCATATGATTGTTGGATCGGTCTTGCTGTGCAAGCGTGTTGTGTATGTTTTTTGGATCTGCTTTGACGAACTCATAGTTCCAAATCTTGAGCTTACTCTTTTCCTAAATAGTTGGTCCCAGTTGAATAAAAACGAAAACGACATAGAAAAGAAAAACAATAATTCATTCGAGGGTAAGACTCATATCAGAATATATAGTCCTAGAATTGGAAGCTCGACTAGTATTGCCATCATGATATGCGGCTGCTCGAACTCTTCAGCCTCGGGCATTTTATAGCCGACTGATGACGCTTCTTCGACTTGAAGACTGCCAATCTCACGAAACAGCATAATTGTAAATATCGTATCATGAACGATTTATTTTATACACACTAATAACTATCTCGAGAAACAGAATTCAAAAAACAACAAAAAACCATGATGACATGGAAAAAAAGTCATTTCTTCTCAAAACTGTATCTATCCAGCTTTGGAGTCTTACTTTTGGTCAAACTTGTCGTACTCCGCCAACCACCATTGCCTTAAAGTTGGCTGCTTTTGCCCAAGAATGGAAATCTGCTCAACTTCTGCTTCAGACAACTCAAAGTCGAAAATATCCACAATTTGAGCAATTCTTGTTTTGTTCAGCGACGTGGTGACTGGCAAAATCCCCCTTTGCAAGACCCATCTCAACAACACTTGCTCGGGAGTCTTTTCATGTGTTGTCGCCATTGTTTTTAACAACTCTGAGAACTCCTTTGACTCACCTTTGATGAGAGGCCCCAAGGGCGAGTAAGCAACCACCAAAATGCCGTTTTTTTGTGAAAATTCGACAATTCCCGGGGTCTGGTTTTGGAGAAACGCATTGAACTCAATCTGGTTCACGACCGGCTTAATCCGGGCGATTTTCAAGATCTCTTGCAAATCAGCAACGGCAAAGTTTGATACGCCAATAGATTTGGCGAAGCCGTCATCCACAATCTTTTCCATGGATCTCCAGGCCTCGGCCAAAGTGAAACCATGTGCCTCTTGAGATACAAACGGCGAGTGGAGCAAGTACAAATCCACATATGGCGTCCTCAATTTTGTTTCCAACTGATGTTTCAAAGCATTGTAAGGCATTCCGAGTGGAGAGATGCCTTGGTGGCTAGCGTCACCGACCGAAAACTTATTTTGAAGATATATTTGAGACCTGTCGAAGTTCGCAAGGGCCTTTCCAAGTTCAACATCTGTCCCATAAATCTCTGCTCCGTCCACGTGGACTAATCCGCTTTTAAACGCGGTTTTCAAAGACTCGACCAAGACATTGTCAATATCATTTTGGCCCCATTTGAACCACCTAGTGCCCACGCCATACGCCACTGCCGGTATCACGTGACCGTCCGTCAACTGGAAGCTGGTACCTTTCAAGGACATGTTTTCGGTGGAGATTCTCGTAATCACCTTTTGAAAAGATTGCGAGGACAACAGAAGTAGGGCGAAAATCTTTGGATGTTTTCTTTTCAGCGTTGTCTCAGTTTCGAAATGTTGGAACTCGAACAAAAAGTCACTGGAAGGGTGAGGAGGTAGCGAGACTCAAAGAAGGAGTGAAACTCGAAGAAGGAGCGTCACTAAATGAGGGAGCGAGACTTTGAAAAAAAGGTAAACTAACAAAACGAACAAAGAAGGTGTGTTCTGTTATAAAATTGAAAGACGTGGTATGGAAGAGACAATAAAAAAAAGAATTCGAGAAAAAGCCTTTGCTTTTTATATATTTCTCAGAACTGAATATGGCTCGTTTAATAGGTTCCTAATATTGCAGCTCTAAATTCAAGACCTCACAAAATACGAGTCCCTGTTGGCTGCGAAAATGTCGTCCGGAACTTCCAGGATTCCGCGCCGGGGCCAATACGAGACACAGGCTTGAGTCCTGAGGCCACGTGAGTCACGTGACACGCGCCTCGTAAGTTAAATGTTAGAATCACGAAGCGGCGGAACTGGCTAACTTCCGACAAGCTTTTAGGTGCATGTTTGCATTGTCATTCTCGTAACCTTGCAGAAATTTTTAGCGGCAACTCTACGTATGTGCACGAGAAGACAGGATTGCATATTGTTTTTGAGTTCCTGAGGGCTAGTTGAGAAACCGGAAACAAATTGATCCTGGACTTTGTGACCGGAGCTTGAAACCCGAGGTAGAATTCGGTGACTAGTTTCCGGGCTCCGGTGGCGAATATACGAGCATAGCATTGAAGTTTATTGTTTTTATTTTTTTTATTAATATCATTTGCCGAACTGTTGGAACGGTATTGCAGTTTTACAGTTGAACCATACGCCACCTTGCGAATAAACAAGAGAGTAGTATTGGAGCTCATCCAAAAAAGCCAAAGCCAAAGCCAAATCTCACCCTTCCAGATAGATTTGGCGAGTGTAAATTTGTCGACGGATTTTTCTCATTTTCTTTGTTTTGATCACGTGGGAAAAGCACTTAGTACAAAACATAATCAAAGAAGCCCTTTGTCGATTTAGTAGTACAAGGCTAGTATTTAGCTCTGATGATTGTACGCCTCTCTTATAAAAAGCTCGCTTCTTACTCAGATTTGTTAGCGTGTGGAAAATCCAGTCACATTTGCCGAAAAAGGATTGTTCGCTCAGGAGTCTAGCACCGAGTCTTTTTTTTTTTTCATCCTTTCTTCGAAATTTTGAAGTTGTGGCGCTAGTCTCCAAACTAAGCTGCTCTGTTTCACTTGCCACTATATTGCTCAAAAAAACAAATTTTCACACTATGAATCAGACAAAAAAAAAAAAAAAATGATGATGAACGTAATCTATCTGCTCTACCAAATAATAGCGACGCAAAGGCCATAGAAACATTACAGATCTTTGTGATTTAAATGCGGCGCTCTGAAAATAAAAGTGAATATTCAACTGAGACTGTCTTATTGCATAATTACCTACAACACTGGCGGGGAAGCAAACTCAATTATCTGGCTGCAGAAGTGAAGCAATCAAAAAAAGAGGTATTATCTTTCCACCCACTATTCAGCCAGGAAGAAAGGACCTAAAGAATAGACAAAAAAAAAAAATAACAAAATAGCCAAAACCAGTGGACAAAAATAGAAAAAAAAACAGCGGGAAGAGAACTCCTTACCGAATCGACCTTGATGTATGACTAGATAGTCGGGACGGACGTGGAAAGTAAAATATCGTCCTTTCTCGTTACGAAGGCCGGGCTTCTTTTATTGAACAGCGCAGAGTGAAGTATCAGCTGTTAAGATCACTTCTTCACATTCGATCTGGACTGCTATGGCCATTGTCTTCATAAAAGACCGAACAAATTTGAATATGTTTCTCGTCTTTCTCGTCACCATGGATTTGTTCATGACACATCCCTTGATTGGATAGTGGTTGCATTTCTTGTGCTCATATGATGAGTTTTATCAATTCACGGACGAGTTATCAAAGCAAAGGCTTGTTGTTTTGATCATTATTGAAGTTGTCCTTTCACTCAAGAAAGACCAAGTGGTTGGAGCCAAAACGGGGACCCAAGACACAGCTGATTAGGTGCGTAGAAAATTTGGGACTTGATATGAGGCGTCGAGTGTTTTTGCTTTTTCTTTTTTTAACTTTAATTTCGAAATGCATCGAACATTTGATGTGAAGACATAGGCATGGTTGAAGGTACACCAGTAATGCATCTATCGCTTGTCTCATATAGAGTGAAGTGTGATGTCACAAGTATAGTCGAATTGAGTAGCCATCAATCTTATTCTTTTTAGCCTGGACAATGGAATTTCCGCTTCAGTTGTTAAGTCAATTTTCACTCAGTTTTATGAGCAACGCTTGTTTCCAGCCTGTTCCACGATTTGGTGCCAGCTTATGGGCCTAATTAATCAAGCTCATGTTTAGCTTCCAGGACTTCTTACCCAAATTTTGAATCGAAGTACAAGTTTTAGGGCCCGCATCTGAAGAGAAAAAGAGCGGACATTTCTTGTCAAAAAAAAAAAGATAAGCGAAGTTGTGTTTTGGACTCTCGAAAGTCCGGTGTCGTTTACCTTTGAGGTAAGTTTAGCCGCACTTCGCATATGAGATACGCCAAGCTATCTCAACTCCCAAGCCCGGTGGCAGAAAAATATCACATGTGGCTACCATGCAATCTCGGAGATGAAGGCTGGAAGCGAGATTGAAGAGGGGAAAAAAGAGGGAGAAGAGGGGAGAGAAGAGGAGAAAGAGAAGAGAAAAAGAAAAGAAAAAGGAGAGGAGAAGGAAAAGAGAAAAAGGAGAGGAGAAGGAGAAAATGAGGAACGAAAAAAAAAACACACCGGTTCGAGGCTATGGCAGATCTGCGCCATCAGTAACCGCATGAAATAATTAACATAATTGAAACAAAGAAACAGTAGGCAAACTTTAGGTCGGTGCAGGCATGACTGGTCATTTGACTGCCGCATCGAATTTTTTTTGATACCATCAACTCGTCTTGGATAGCAAGCTTTATAGTGCCAAAGGGGTCGAAGACTTTTGAATCTCGGTGACAAGAATGTTTAGCTTTCGGCAGACTCAAAGATACGTGCATATGGAGGGCAAGCTTTTACAATACAAGGTGGCTTTTTCTGAGGCGATCAAGACCCAAGCGTCATTGTGCATTTTGACTTGCCGGGCCCGAACCTCGGCTTTGTCTTCACCGAATCACAATTCTCTAATGTTTCCTTTGCTAATAAAGAAGAAATTCAGGATAGAGATGATTCGCATGGAGACGTGGATCAAGTCGCTCAAAAGTTTTTTTAGTTTGGGGCTTATGGCCCACGTCCACTTCAATAAGCTAGGAGGTGGAAACCGAAGACTAAAAGAAAAAGGATAAAATCGATGAAGATAAGAAAAAGACCCATGATAAGAAGAAAAAGACCTTTGATAAGGAGAAAATGACCTATGATGAGAAGAACAAAACAAATAATTACAAGAACAAAACCAATAATTATATGAACAAAACCAATAATTATAAGAACAAAACCAATGATAATGATACTACAACAAAAGGTTATCTATGACCCGTCTCGTCTATTTTCAAGACTTGACACTTGAACTATCTATCTGCAACCGGGAGGTGCGGGCGAAACTTAGATTCAACCACAGTTTCCAAAAGCAGCAACTGGTTGAGCTTATCTGAGATGGATGAATCAGAGCCCGCAATCTCGCGCACATTCCCGGGCTATATGAAGTCCGTGACGCCAAAGACCCCACAGACAAGAAAAAAAAGAATCATAGTGATTCTGTGGACTCTTATCGTGAACTCCACAAATATTTCATGAGAAAGAAAGAGGAAACGGGGGAAGCTACCAAGTAGCAATTTTAAGAAATGAGAGACAGGTCAATAAGATTCCCCTCGAAATAGTCCATGCCCGATTTTGGGGTCCGCCTCTTCTTTCCTCGATCTTAGTATTTTTGGGCGTCCCCTGGAACGGTCCTGCATCTTTTAGCGCACGCGCTGGCCGCGACATTTTAGATGAAATATTGATAAGACCCAATCAAAAAAAAAAAGAGAGATTGGCAAAGTGCCGTGTAATGACGTCTATATATACCGCAGGCGTTGCTTGTTCTCTAGGCAAAGATTTCCATACCACTTATAAATACAAGTGTTTAGAAAGTGCGGTCTTCGTCAATCACAATATTCAATCACTGTCAGTTACTTCGATCGCATACTTCTTCGATCACAGACTTCATCAATCGAGCTCTGTTGTTTGAACAGTCTTTAACTTAGACACCCACTGACCAGATTATCCTCACTTGAAACCTGAAAACTCGGAGTTTAAGAGCTTTTTTCTTCAGGACTCAAATCAGAGAGATCCAGGAATCAAATCAGGGATTCAGGACTCAAATCAGAGACATTCAGGAATCAAATCAGGGATTCAGGAATAAAACCAGAGATCCAGGAATCAAATCAGAGAGATCCAGTAATCAAATCAGAGAGATCCTTCTACTCTGATCCTCTGGGCTTACCTCTTAAGCCCACCTTTTGCCCACAGAAGACCAACTTTTCAGACTTTCGTCGCACTTCTCCGAGAAAGCGCCAGCTCATTCTTATCCAGTCCAAAGCCATGATCCAGCCCATTCTCTCCAACGAGCAGGTGCTCGAGGCCGTGGTCTCAAACCCCAAATACTACAACAACATCCAGAATGTGCAGGCGCCCCGCATCGACCCGATCTTCTCCAACAGCGACAACGAGCTCTTGGCCCAGATCGGGTACAAGCCCGAGTTGAAACGGCGCTTTTCCACGGTCCAGGTGTTCGGCGTGGCGTTCCTGATCATGGGCTTGCTTCCGTCGATTGCGTCGATCCTCGGCACCGCGCTTTTGGCCGGCCCGGCGGGCGCCATCTGGGGCTGGGTGGTGTCGTCGCTCTTGATTCTCTCTATTGGGGTGGCCATGAGCGAGAACGCCAGCTTCCAGCCCACGAGTGGCGGGCTCTACTACTGGACAAACTTCTACGCGCCGCCGAAGTGGAAGTCGCTCATCTCGTTTGTCGTGGGCAACACCAACTCCGTGGCCTTGGTCGGCGCGCTCTGTTCCGTCGACTACGGCTTCGCCACCGAGGTGCTTTCCATCGTCGTGATCGCCAAGGACGGCAACTTCGACATCACCCCGGCCAAGACCTACGGCGTGTTTGTGGCGTGTGTGTTGGCGCATATAGCGCTCACGTGTGCTTCGTCCCGGCACTGTGCGTGGCTCCAGACCACGTCGATCGTGGTGAATGTTGGCCTCATAGTGATCTTCGTCATAGCCATGCCGATCGCCGCCACACGGGGCGAGCCGCGGCCTGCACTGTGGGTGTTTGGCAACTTCGAAACGTTGACGGGGTTCCCGATCGGGTGGGTGCAGCTCACCCAGGCGTGGTTGCCGGCCATCTGGACCATCGGGGCGTTCGACTCGTGTGTCCACATGTCCGAGGAGTGCACAAACGCAACGCAGACGATCCCGGTCGGAATCATCGGCTCGATTTCCGCGTGCACGGTGTTGGGCTTTGTGTTGTTGGTGGTGACGATGTTCTCCTTGCAGACGTACGACCTCGAGCTGCGGATCTTGGGCCTGGAGTTCGGCCAGCCCATGGCCCAGATCATCTACGACGCTTTCGAGACCGTGCCTGGGCAGGGCAAGAAAATGGCGCTTTTCTTCATGGTGCTCATTGCGTTTGCACAGTTCTTGATGGGAGCGTCGATTCTCACCGCCATCTCCCGACAGATCTTTGCCTTTGCCCGCGATAACGGCTTGCCCATGTCGTGGTGGATCAAGCAGGTCAACAAGAAACTCAGCGTTCCGATTCACGCGGTGGTTGCCGGCGGAGTTGCGGCCATTGTCATTGGTCTCTTGTGCCTCATAGGCACCACGGCCGCCAACGCGCTTTTCACGCTCTACATTGCTGGAAACTACTTTGCGTGGGGCATGCCCACGTTCTTGCGGCTCTTGGCCATGCGCGAGAAGTTTGTGCCGGGGAAATTCTACTTGGGCGACTTCTGGAGCAGGGTCAACGGCTGGGTGTCCACTGTTTTCATAGCCTACACGATCGTCATGGTGATGTTCCCGACGGACACTAACCCAGACAAGGAGTCGATGAACTATACCTGTGTGATCACCCCTGGCGTGTGGATCTTATCTGTGCTATACTACTACGTTCATGCCCGGAAGAACTACCACGGACCTGCCAAGACCGTGGACATAGAGCCGGAATCGGGCGAGGAGTCGATGCAGTATATTGATGGTGTTGTTTCTGGCGAGAAGCAGGCCAGTCCGCCACTCAAAGCATAATTCCGGTTGTAATGGAGTGTGATGCTGGGTGTGGCTCGGAGTATCGAAGAGTGTGAGAAGTTTCAAGACACGGTTCATTTTGGTTGTGGGTTGACTTGGAATCGTTATTTATTTGAGTATAGAGTTCAATAGAGTTCGAAAAGCCTCTGATTTTATTTGAGCCTAGGTAGTATCTATGCAGAATTCAATTGAGTTGAGTCTTTGTGTAGACAGTGGAATTAGCGAAGACCTTCTCGTTCTTCAGTCGGGTTCCATTTTGCTAGGCTAGAGAGATCAATAAAAAGGGCAAAGAAATAAACAATCTTGATGATTTGATACTTCAATTCCAGATGCATGTTTATTTCCGGAACCATGTTTAATTCCAGATCCATGTTTATT
This sequence comes from Metschnikowia noctiluminum, assembly GCA_030578735.1. Lineage (NCBI taxonomy): Eukaryota > Fungi > Ascomycota > Pichiomycetes > Serinales > Metschnikowiaceae > Metschnikowia > Metschnikowia noctiluminum. The sequence goes on along the minus strand of JAKTYO010000057.1, from coordinate 24,161 downwards.
TCCGGAACTTCATGTTTATTTCCGGACTCATGTTTATTTCCGGAAACATGTTTAATTCCAGATACATGTTTATTTCCGGATTCTTGTTTTTTTCTGATATCCACGACTAGCTGGTAAAGATGGAATAAAGAAGCCGGTGTGTGTGAAGAGGAAAATCGAGAGAACATACAGGGCCGTTAGAGGAGTTGAGTCGAAACCGTCATTCTGATGGCCTGGCTAACTACAGTCGCTCAACAACTGGAAACCAACTGAAATACCATGGATGAAGTTCCCATATTGAATTGCTCGAGCCGACTCCTTCCATCCAGTTATAATGGATGAGTCGACAAAAAGCAATCGTTTCTAATTTTGCTCCCATAAAAGTCGCTCATTATTCAGAGGACGCGGAAGTCGTCTTTAGATCATGCCCTGTGAATCTTGGCATCAGAATCTGCTCCATATGACAAAAAATAATCTACATCGCGCCATAATCATTCCAGGCCTTCATGTGTGTCGTTGAGCGAAAGAACAGAATTTTTACATATAGAAGAAAGAATACATCAGGCTACAAAAACTTAGAGGCTTGGAAGATTCGAGAAAACAGAGGCTTATGGATTTTCACTTTCTTCTCTTGGTTCTGCCCGGTTCAGGGGTAGTTGATTTCAATTGGCTATTCTGTGGCTGGATGGTGAAAGAGAGGATCAAACTGAAGTGAAACAAGCAGAAAATACCACTTCGATTGTAATTCCGGTGTCTTCATTGAGGTGTGCGTACATGGCCCTAAAGTGTTCTTGCTTCGACGAGAATTCCTACAAAGTCACCAATATATCGCACGGAATGTTCCCTTGGTACCATCTTTGTCTTTCGGGGCTTAGAATACGAAGATAGTCGTCAACTCAAGTTTCTTGCATTCTGTTGTAGAAAGAGAAAGCAACTTTTTCAGAGAAAGAAAATGAATCTGCTCAAAAAACTCACCCAACCATTTTGTCCTGGGCACCCTGCCTCTCCTGTCGTTTTCCTTTATTACATAATTTTTTTTT
>JAKTYO010000057.1:1763-23122 GCA_030578735.1 Metschnikowia noctiluminum | reverse complement strand
GCACTTCCAAAGCAGGGTCACGCCTGACGAGGGAGAGTGTGCCTCTTTCTTAAGAAATCAAGTTTGAGGTGCCTGGTGTGGATTAGCGACCTATTATAGGTTTTTCTAACTATTTAGTTTTTGTTACGCAAGGGCCGAGTGAGAGAAGTCCCTGAGTAACGCCCTATAATACGATGAATCTTTAAAAAAAAAAAAAAAAGAAGAAAGAATACATCAAGCTACAAAAACTTGGAAGCTTGGAAGATTCGAGAAAACAGAGGCTTATGGATTTTCACTTTCTTCTCTTGGTTCGGGCCGGTTCAGGGGTTGTTGATTTCAAATGGCTATTCTGTGGCTGGATGGTGAAAGAGAGGATCAAACTGAAGTGAAACAAGCAGAAAATACCACTTCGATTGTAATTTCGGTGTCTTCATTGAGGTGTGCGTACACGGCCCTAAAGTGTTCTTGCTTCGACGAGAATTCCTACAAAGTCACCAATGTATCGCACGGAATGTTCCCTTGGTACCATCTTTGTCTTTCGGGGCTTAGAATACGAAGATAGTCGTCAACTCAAGTTTCTTGCATTCTGTTGTAGAAAGAGAAAGCAACTTTTTCAGAGAAAGAAAATGAATCTGCTCAAAAAACTCACCCAACCATTTTGTCCTGGGCACCCTGCCTCTCCTGTCGTTTTCCTTTATTACATAATTTTTTTTTTCTTCACAGTTATCTGCATTCATTTGCAAATGTTTGCAACTATTTACCTTTCTTATCTTCTTCTTTCCCAATCAGGATAAGCGTCGTCAGACAGTCCCGCCGTATCTGCACAAGCCTCTACTTTTGGTCCTAGAATTCCTGGACCGTTGCTGCGTGCACTCGTGTTTGTTATCGCACTTCCACTTTGGGCCAATGAGCACTTTTTCAGTATGAATGCGGACATGCCATTCCTACAACCCGCGGGAGTGCCGAGGCAACTGGAAAAAGGTTCGGAAAAATGCTGCATGAGCTCCTGCAGTGAGTTTTCAAATGTATTAATGGAAACGAAAGTCATTGGGGCAATCATGAATCACAAATGAAACAGAATTTCGGAAAAAAAGAGAAAAGAGGTGAGTAGAATAGATCGAGAACTAGAATACATCGAGAACTAGAATACATCGAGAGGAAGAAACTGAAAGAAAAAGGAGGGAAAACTCATCAAACCACATTTAGGAATAAAAAGGAGTATTTGACGAAACAGAGCAAGCGAGGGCAAAAACCGAAAGAAGAAACTCATGAAAAGAGAGCCATTGCAGAGAGATAACTTCTTTGAAAATACAATGTAACCCAGAATGGAAAAATACATAGAGATAGCAAAGATAAAGGTTACAAGGCCGATAACTCTCTCCAGCGAGATAACAAATATGCAACCCTTTTATTTACTTTTTTTCCCTTGCTTTACGGCACTGGGGTAAGCCCTCGTGCATGCACACGCTCGTAATTCATTCTCAGATCCAGATAACGATTGCAGCCATTATCAAGACTCGATCCATCAGGCCCCGGCTCCTAAAAATGACAGCTATAAAAAGGCAGACTTCTGCTCATCGTAAGCCCAGCTCTTTACTCCAAATCACCTTCTTTCCATGAAGCTTTCTGCCCTTGTCACCTTGGCCACCCTGGTGGCTCTTTCGCTTGGCCAGCCTTTGGAAAAACGATCAATTGTCAATTCAACGGCCGAGGTCAGCACCAACAATGACCTCCAGACATCGTACGCCAAGCCGTTTGCGGTGTTCCAACCAAAGGTGTTCATTGTCAACATGTTTGTGAAAGAAGCTAAGCCCTGGTTGAAAGCCTTGGACTTTGTTCATAACATCACTATCCCCGGATTATCTCCCCAATACCCCACCGTCTACTGTACGGGCAACTACTCCGTGTGTGAAATGACCACTGGCGAAGGAGAAATCAACGCTGCGGCCTCTGTGACGGCTTTGGGCTTATCTCCGTTGTTCGATCTCTCGCACACATACTTTTTAATTTCTGGAATCGGTGGAGGCGAGCCCCAACACACCACAATGGGCTCGGTGACTTTCGCAAAGTACACTGTCCAGGTCGCCTTGGAGTACCAGACTGCATACCAAGACTTTATTGGTGCCCATCCTGACTGGAAGTCTGGCTACTGGGCCTACAAGACCAAGGACCCTTGGACGTACCCAGGAAGCGTCTACGGCACCGAGGTGTTCGAGGTGAACGAGAAATTGAGGGATCGCGCCGTCGAGTTGGCTGAAACCGCCACTTTGCAGAACGGCACCGATGCAAATGCCGCCAACAGGTTGTTGTACAACGAGACTGCTGCTCGTGGCTTGCCCTCGGTGGTCAAATGTGATGCCTTGACCTCCGACAACTACTTTACAGGCAACACTTTGGGCGACTACTTCTCGTTCTATGCTGCAATGATGACCAATGGCTCGGCCACATACTGCTCGACTGCTCAAGAAGACAATGCTTCTTTGGAAGCGTTCACCAGGTTGCACAGATATGGCCTCACGGACTACAACCGAGTGGTTGTCATGCGGTCGATCTCTGACTTCACCAGACCTCCTCCATCCAGGTCCAACGACACTGTTGCCTGGTTCAACAACCCTGAGGACGGTGGGTCTGCCGTTGCTTTTGCCAACTTGCCGATTGCCGGTATGCCGCTTGTGAGAGACATCTTGGCTCATTGGGACGATGTATACTACTCAGGTAAGACCTACGGCCCCGAAAACTACACGGGAGATGTTTTCAATACTTTGGGTGGCACCCCAGACTTCGGAAAGCCCTCGTTTGTTGTTGCTTAGGGTGATCTGACTTCGACAATGAAGCTATGAAAAGGAGGTGAGACTGTTGGACTTTTGCGCTCGCCAACTAGTACATACCCAATATCCATGGACGCACAGGACTCATATCCTTATACCAATAGACTCGGAAATAGTTTTATATATGACAATTATTTGTATTGAGGCTACTGAAAATCGTACTCTAACGCTCATTTGTGTGGTTTTGCTTTCTCCTGGGTCTTGTTGTGAGAGATCACGCAGTTGTTATTGTTTTTGACATTTTTTCTTTTTTTAAGGAATAGCGTCAGAGTTCATTTAAAGGAGCAGAGACACGTTAAGAGTCTTTTTTCTGTTGAGTTTACTGTCCTTTGGTGTTTCACGGTATCCCGCGTTATCTCATGATGTCCTATGGTGTATGATAATGTCAGATGGTGTGAGCTAAATAACATACGCTTTAAATCAGCACACATAAAACCGTTGAATGGATTCAGATCGGTGACGTTAATACTGATCCTTATGAAAATAAAAATAAACAGACTTTTTTCGTCAACAAAGCGTTTCCACTCTCTATTCGCAGCCCTTTCAATCAAAAGATTTTGGAATTTGTGCTCAAACAAGTTCTTGCCAAATAAGCATCCAGAAAACGCTATGTTTTCAGCGAATCTATAGTGCCTTAGATCAAACAAGTGTAATAAATCAGCTGCGTCTTGCTCGGATCGTTATGAAAATTAACTCAGAGCATTCGAGACTTTCTTAAAAGGTTCTGTAGGAGAGGTTTTCCATTCGATCGAAAAGAGGTGTATTACGCCTAGTTCTTGTCGAAAGAGAGCTAATGTTTTGCTTTATGACCTACTTTACAGTCTCAGCGAACGTTTCAAAGCTTGTTCATCAGTTCTCGCTCTTTGCCAAAATTTGTATCATCCGTACTTGAGGATATCAATAGGCCCGGTACATATTGTTGGATGTAGAAAAATACGTACGCAACGCGACAATCTAGACATTAGTTTAATAATATTGAGTTGAATATTTTCTTCAATCAAACATTTGACAGTAATGTCGGCTACTCTGTGATAGCAAGGCTGATTTTATACAATACCACTAACCCGATTTTAATTGTTACTTGACACTATTATCTTTCAACTTGAGAATGTTTTGCTCAATAGGTGATCCCCGTAATTTTTCGTGGGGTTGTAGGTTGAACTCTATCCGCACCTATGGTTTAATTCTCTTTGTGAGTATTTTCCTTTCGTTGCAAGAAGAAAATGAGAGTCACCCACTGCAAATTTACCACAGCATTCATGGATAATTTGCAACGGCTTTTAGCAAATCGAAAGGCCAGAGCTGAGCTTGATTCGGAGGGAGGGGAACAGAAACAGAAACTCAAAGGATATCAGAATAAAAGCGAAGGGTCAAAAACAAATCATTCAAATTCTCAAGCCGCTATTTTCATTGATGTCTACACCTAGAAGTCTTTTTTTTTCTTGCAGCAGAAATTTAGTATTGCAGTCGTGAGCAATGGATTGACTTGTGGCCTCATAAAAAAGCTTTTGCATTCTAATTGGTATCATATCAGAGGCCTGAACTTAGTCTCAGTCCCTTTTCATTCGCTCTTCCTAAATCTTCTTACCACCTTTCACTTCTAAAGGCACTCATAGGTGAACAAGTTTCCTAAGAGTTGTTTGTGGTGACTTTTTCAGTACAATGAAGTCAATGCTGGAATGCAGTATAGTGATGAAAGTCAATGCTGGCGGAGTATTCGAGAAATGAATGAGCAAATTCACAGAGTGTTCCACCGATAAAGCCCTCATCATCTCGTACAAACAATCACATGTATGCCAACTGTCAAAGAAAGACTCAGTGGCGTCTATATAGATAGGTGTAGACAGCCCTTTGTCCATTGTAAGTAAGCGATATCTCCGGCCCACGAATTGAAAAAGAATTTCTTTCTAGATTTTCGAATCTTGAAGAATCGTACCGAAAACAATGATCGGAACCAAGTTGTGACGAGAAAAAGGTATCAGCAAGCACGAAAGATAAAACCTTATCCAGGATTGAAAACTACAAGCAAAGTTTGAGGAACAAAAAAACAACAAAAAAAGAGCATAAAAAGAACAAAAAAAGAACAAAAAAAGATCAGAAAGGGCTTCTTTCTACTCCAGCCCCAAGCCATACGATCTCTCTACAACATCCAAGGTTTTCTTGCATTATGGTGTACTATGTAGCCTGGCAATTCATACTCTCAATGATGGACAGGCCACTGAGTTGAACAATCTACTACCAATAATAAATGAGAACAAGCTGTCCTCGTGACATACGAAAAGAGCCAGATTCAATTATTTCACTCACTCAATCATCCACCCTTCCCTTTTTTTCCGCTGGCCCGCTCTATCACTTTAGTGTTGAATCGTTGTTTTTCCTTCTCGTCTCTACTTCCCACCTCTTCTTCTTCTCGCCCTAAGATCCGCCCTATAATCCGCCCTATAATTCGCCCTAAAACTGGGCCCTATAACTCGCCCTAAAACTGGACCCTGCTACCAACGCGATTCGCGTTTCGCGCGCTAACAAATTCTAAAAGCTCGCCCTGAGACTTAAGCCGTCGACTCGCGCGAAAAAACTCATTTTGGCTCTCACTAAAAACAACCAAGACTTCGGAAGATCTAAACAGTAACATACAAAGCCTTATAATAAGCACATAAAAAGGCACGCAAGATCTCTCATTCACACCTTCTCGTGTAAAAAAACAGACGCCTGCTGCCGTCTTACAAAGCCGTCTAGATCCTGCCAGAATTGTGATTGTTTTTTCCTGGACTTTCCAGCTCACGTTGAAAGACTGTTTATCCTTCTTTAGCCGCCGTCTAGTCTCCATCAAAGAGTGCCTTGAACACCAGAAAACCACTGAAATCTTTCATAGAGTCGCCTTTGCTTCCACCCTCAACCCACCACTATCTATAAAATAATGGCTCCGACTTTAGTGCCCATTCAAGGAGTAGCACGAAACGGGATTGCATCCGACGACGTTTCGGCAAATTCCCAAGGCGGCAACGGGTACCTCACATCAACCCTAGCACACGCAGACTTGCATGGTGCCGGCCACCTTGGCGTGGCTCCTTTGGACCGTGTTGTGATGGCGCTCAAGTCCGGAATCGCGTCGGAAATCGAGCATGCGCTCAGCACATTGACGTTTTACTCTTGTAACGATCCAAAGCTCGTGAACTTCAACGAAGCCCCGCTCATTGGAAACGCGCTCATTTCGTTTTTTGCCAAGCCGTACCAGCAATTGCTTGGTGGTAGCGGTGACAATAGTGGTATCAATGGACACGGCTCAAACTTGGAGGTATCTCGCGCCGACCTCCAGGCAAGCGTAGAATCGTTGCTTTCACTCAGAAACGCCGCCCAGGACTTGCATAACCAGCAGTGGCTCTGCCAGGCTCCCGGGTTCCGGAAATCCGCCACGGACGCACTCAAATTCTTGACCTCGTGGTTCTTCTCCACCAAAATCCCACGCCTGTATGCTCTCGACAGAGACTCCGACACGTTCCGCGAGTCTTTGAAGCACCTTTTGGACATTCTTGATCCCTTGACGTGCTTCTACATCGAGACGCCGAAGAACGACCCGTTGTTCCATCAGTTGCTTGTGGTCTTGGCACACACTAACGACAAGTATGTGTTGATGGTGACGTTGAAGTGCTTGCAGCATTTGCTTTTCCTTGGAGGCGCCGACGGCACGGGATCCCGGAACCCAGAAGAGCCGGACTCCAATAACTGCATAGACGCCATCCAGCAGCTACACCTCCACGTGATTGTGCGCAGTTTGCTTGTCAAAGACGACGAGTTGAACTATGCCGTGTTGCTGTTCTTGAAGCAGTACTTGTCCTCTGAAGCATTGCACCCGCAGTACAAGACGTCGGTGAAACAGCTGCAGCAGCACCGTTTACGAAAGCTCGTAGATGCCGTGAGCACTGTTGCGGCTGGAAATGGTAGTGGAAGTAACGGAAACGGAGTTGGCAATAGAGTTGCAACTGGCGCCGGCCCTGGTTCTGCAGATCTTAGTAATTTACACGTGCTCTTCAAGCAATTGCCCGAGTTCATTGTCGCCCGCTTGCCCCTCGTCGACCCGCTGCAGGTCCAGCAGACGCTTCCATTGCAGTTGAAGAAGCGCTCCACATATAGCGGCGTGCCCAAGTCTACCGCTAAGTTGCCCGAAGATCTCTACAGCATCATCTTGACGTTCCCCGAACCTTTAAGAGCCACAACATGGCTCCGGTGCTGCTATGAGCCCTATGCACTGGCCACTAAAAATACAGACAGCCCTGCTGAGCTGTCAAAACTGCCTGCGGGCGAGGTCACGCAAATCTCTCTCTGGAAATCATACGAGAACCAGTTTGAAGCGATTTGGAAAGACCGCTTCAATTCCAAGTGGCCCAATTTGCTCCCTGCCGTCGATTTCATCAAAAACGTCAGTTCAGCATTCCCAAGTTCGGAGGCGATGGTTGTCAATGTGCCTGCCACAGACGCCTCGCAGCCGGCACGGAAGTTTATTATCAAGGGAATCCAGCCTCGTCAGTTTCCCGTGAGCATCGAAATCGGAAACTTCGAGGCGTTACGGAAGAACACCGCTGTGGCAGAGGAAGGTGGCTCTGTGGCGGCAGCGGTAGGCGAGGTAGACACAGAGGCTTTCAGAAGTCGCGCAGACGCGTTGGTCGACTCGCTTTTGTCCGCTTCAGACGGCTTGACTAGTCCCTCTGATGCCAGTGCCCCCTGGTTCTCGCCAATCAACGTGTTAAGTCGCGATATTCTCAAGATCCTTCTCTCTACGCTTTTGGAAGGTGATACAGAGGGTAAGTACCGCAGCGTCTTCCGCCAGTACAACAAGGACTGGTTACCAGACTTGGTGTATGCAAACCCGGGGCTTGTGGACCGTGAATACATCGACGGCCGGTGGTTACAGTATCTTTTGTAGGTTCAGCTGAGAAGAAACTCAATGTTCCGCTAAATATCTCGAATGGTCTGGTGAAAATTCGAGAATTTTCGAGGCTTTTTACTAAGGTGCTTATTGCAGAATTGCGCTTCTAACAATGAGACTAATGTCGGAGTATTCCGGAAAGCAAACAAGCGATAAGCACGGCTTGCTTAGATCAAAATATGTGTTTAGGAACGGATGTCGTGGAAAAAGTACGAAAGTGACACCAAGATATAGAAGCTACAATCTGAAAGGAACCGAAGATTTTCTCGAGAGTTTGGGATTTGGACGCTTATTACCAGGATTTCAAAGGCCCTCCTTAGTTAATTTTATTAGTAACCGGTCATGAAAGAGCCTGAATGATAACCGAGATGGCAGAGAAGAGAAGGCTTTCGGCTTGCAGTTTAAAGCGTTCATCGATGAGACCGTGGCCCAATGACAACTAAGACATATCTTAATTGCAAAGAGATCATATTGTTCTTTATTTTTGTGGGAACGTGATAATTAAATCAGAATAAAGATGGATAGTGTTGGGATTGGCCATTTTGAATTTCAGAAGAACGGGGATCTTCAAACTCCAGGAGAAGAAGTGAGCCCCGAGACATCAACAGATTTTTGTGTGTTTTGAATCTCTTTGTCTAAGATTAGAAGCATTAACTTAAAAGTCACGGAGAACATATCACATCGAACTCACTTAACACAAATTCGTGCTTTCTTTCAAACAACATTTCTTGAAACGGTCACAAGATGTGGTCACGTGACACACGGCGTGGTGCGATCTTCACCATCAAACTTCCCGTGACAAAGATCGTTTAATTCCTCACTTAGCCTACAAATTACACTCCCAAACATGGCTAAGCTTCCCTTGTCGGTCCGTGTCACAGACATGGTGCACAGAACTGCCGTGTTGGCTCTTTTTGGGATCTCCGTCGTGGGTACCGGCAGTATATTTTTCAATATCTACGCCAACTCAGACTTTGCCCGCATGAACAAAAACAAGTTGCGCTTCAACAAAGAAGACTACGAGCAGGCACGTGCTTCAGAGGAGGACGCAAAGGATTAGACTGCTTGAAAGCGTTGAGGTCGCTTGGAAGTCTTGACTTTGCTTGAAAGTATAGACCACGCTTGAAAGTATTGAAGTCTTTAAGTAGCCCAAATTTCAAAAGACTCGGTAAGGGCCCGGGATGGCTCTGAGGGTCAGCGATGGCTCTGAAGGGTCAGGGCAAAATAAATGTATTGTATATAGTGAATAATGAAACGAAAAAGACCCCATTTAATGCCCTTGGCAAGTCGTCTAAACTCTGTAGTGATCGCGCAATTAGGAGTTGCAATTGATCCAGACGTGCCTAGAATTTGCCGCTCATTTTCATTCATCCCTTCAAAACTCAAAATGATTGAAAATTTATCTTTCATTTCCGCATAATGACACATACCCGGAATGTATATTTTCAAAGGGTGCATAGTGGTTGATGTAGATATGTTGTTTAGTTGTCCTGGGTTCGGAGAAAGCAAAACTCTCGCAACCCTGAAGGAAGACGAATATAGGTGTACTTGGTACTTCACAAGGTTCTGATGATCTCGAAAGTACGAGAAAAAGCTGGTTGCTTTTATCGTCGTAGCACGAGATTTTTCGCCCGAAAAGCGCTCTGGCTGAAGTCCCAAAAAGCACCTGTTATTCCATAAGCCAGACTTTTGCGATCAATTTTCCCCAGAAACATCATCTGACTAGGCCAGTACAAGAGTCCGGCGTATCCTGGTATTTGAAAAAATATCACAAAGAGCGGGAATCGAATAGATAATTCATGTACAAACCTATAAAGTTAGAGACCTGTGCTCCTGAGTATTCTATTTTGCAGTCGATGAGTCACTTGTTAAATGTTTCTGTAGGCCCACTGAGAATGAAGCGTCTCTTACCTCAAACTCTACCCAAGACGGGCATCTAGCCGCATTTCCAGGCTTTGCTAAGATACCTTTGAAAATTGCAGCATTGCTTAAGAAAGTTCTGCATCCTCTAGTTTATTTCGCAACGATGACCAGAATACCGATGAGATAGCATCGATAGTAATTTTTGGTTTGGGGTTTTCCCGGTGCATCAATTTGTGGCACGACGTACCTGTAAATAAACAAGATTTACCATGTATCATTTCGAGAGTTGACGAAAGACAATGCTTGCGAGAATGAACCAAGACAAAGAGCAAAAATCACGGTGCCCCGACCCTCGAAAATCGAAGTCAATGTCCATGCCATCTCGAACGGAAGAGGTCGGATAAGAGGAGTGAGGTTTTCCTTCGTCGATCTCGCTAATTCAAAAAAAAAGATCATTATTAATCAACCTGAAGACCCGTCAGCGAATATCGAGAACCGGCGTGAGTTTACTCGTCACGAAGTGGATTTTCAATTCGTTGAGTCGTCACGTGCAGCTTGCACTCGGCAACACTTGAACTTATCACAGATTGTTGCAACCAAACTAACAGGCGAACCACTTATAACACTTTCACAGCTTTAAAGCACATGAAGTTCACACACAGAGCCCCTACCATCTTACTGAAGCCAATCCCTTTTGTATTTCTTGACGGCATTCATGTTGAGAGCAAAAAGAAGTGAAAATGCTATGACTTCGTAATTTTTCCCTCAACTCCTATTGTCTTATCATTTCCCGCTACTTTTCCCTTTTCTCTCCTCTTCTTCTTTTCTCGCTTCAATGGTCTCTTGGCATGTCCGACATGTAGTGTTTCGTTCAAATACGCAAAGTTATTCTTGTTGAATGCTTCTATCGTGACATTCGACTCAGGATTTAAGACCACGACGTCGTAATTCAACACAAACAGCGTACTACACTTTGGGCACTCGTCCGTAATTGCTGCGTCAGCTACGTTTTCAGACACCTTTCTATGCGCTCTTAGGTCACTTAGTAGCCTATTGGAAAACACACACCCACATGGCCGAAGGTAGGCAAACGCCGACTTCTGTGTTTTTGTCGTTTTTGTCACAGGACAAGTCACGGCTCCTTGTGCTGACCACGTCATGTGCACATCGATAAAGTCACCGAGCCCGTTTATATGGGTGAGTTTCAGAGTCTTGGAGGCGCTCAGAGATCTGCTTTTTTTGCTGAGAAGAAACTCGAGAAGTTTCTCTTTGAGGTATAATTTACCTAAATAGTCCGAAACCACCGCGTTGCCGTGGCCATGCTCATATAGTGGGAGCGAAGTAAGAGAGCAGACCGATAGAAGTGAGAGATGTAAGTTGTCTATATGTTGCGGGCCTGGAGTATTATCACTTTTGGAATACACGGCGCGAAGATCCTGGCCCCTGGCAATTGTACCTCCGTCGTTTCCCATTATATGATATTCAACTTTCCGTCGTGAAAAATGAGCGTAATGTGATTTTCCAATGCGCTTTGTTTACTCGATGGTTCAGTATTGGGTGAGCCAAGCGAGATGCGATTTGGGCCATCAATCTCAGGCCCTACGCCTTACGCCCAGAGCGAGTGGCTCTTCGCGGGCGGGCTGAGCTGAAGGTAAGGCCCTAATTGAATGGGCCAGATGGCGCTATGAAATGGGCGGAGATGTGAGATTCAGGGCCTTGCCGCGCATGGATTCTGTCTGAGGCCTTGTCATTTAAGTTTCTCGCAAGGCTATGGGAGAGATTCCATGCACATTAAGACATGGCCTGGTCATTGTTCTTATTTCCTTTCCTATTAATTCTCCCCGTATGAGCTTTATGAATAAGCAACCAGAAAAAAAAACCGTAATATCAGAAGAAGTTTCGCAGGAAGTCGCATATATAAGTACTCATCCTTGGTTTTCGGCTAGATATCATTGCGGGCCGCGAACCGGGCCAGTTTAGGGCGAAGCCAGATCGAAGCCTCCGACAAAACACAAGGCAGTAGCACTATCAATTGGCACTCTTGATTAGCACTCAATTAGCACTCAATTAGCACTCAATTAGCACTCAATTAGCACTCAATTAGCACTCAATTGGCCTTCTCAATTAGCACTCAATTAGCACTCTCGATTGGTTAAAGAAAACAAACAAGCGATTTGAAAACTTATTCACTATAACGACTGTCTATATTTTTTAGCACTCTCAATTAGAACTCTCAATTGGCCTTCTCAATTGGCACTTTCAATTGGTCACAGAAAACAAACAAGCGAGTTGAAAACTTATTCACTATAACGACTGTCTATATTTTTTCTGACCTCACCCGCTAGTTTTTTAATATCGCTTACTGATATTTTGCACCCACCTTTTCCTTCTCTATTAGACTTGACCTCCTACTTTGGGCCGCGCTACGTTGCGGGCCTGTCCTTAGGGCGTCAGGTCCAGAGGCCCACCCAAGGCCCTCTATTTGAACGTCTACTTCGCGCCTTCTCAGGCTGTACTGCCCTAACCTGGCTCGCGCCTCAGGGCCCGAACTCGTGAATAACTTCGGGCCCAAACTCAAATGAAACCACGCACCAGATTCCAAATCTCGGATTGCAATCCACATTTTTCAATCGCCACACACCGTCGTTCTTTCCCGAAATGAGTCAGCGCCGTATTGATCTATCACAGCTCGAGCCACAGCAAATTGTAGAGATCCGGAAATCCACTGAAGAGGAGATCCAGCACTTTACTCAATCGCTCAAGGCACTTCAGACGGCCCAGCTGAAATTGCAGGATTGCATTTCGACAATCGATAGCATGGACAGCTCGGAAAACTCCGAGTTGCTTGTTCCCATGACGAGCTCGCTCTACTTGCCGGGCCGGGTCAAAGAAAAGGGCCAGTATTTGGTGGATATCGGCACAGGATACTTTGTGGAGAAAAACTCAAGCGACGCCAAGCTGGTGTATCAGAAAAAACACACGAAATTGGAGGGCGACTCAAAAAAGCTCAAGGATATTCTTGTGCAGAAAAACGAGATCATGAACCAGATAAACATGGTGTTGCGGAAGATCATGATGGAGAAAGACCAGGCTGAGCAGAAACAGTAGAGCATTGTAAGTAGCGAGAAGAAAACACAAGAAATAAGGTTTGACCGGATTTATCTGTAGAGGATCCTTATGAGGTGTACTTATTTTGTGCGTTTTCCTTCGAATGGAGATTGATTTAATATGGAAATCGCAATGAAGAAAAGAGAAATGAACGGGGATTAAACTCTAGGGTGGTGTCTTGGTGAGCTACTTGAACCTCTGACTTTCATGGCTGTGTATCGGCTTCAAATCAGGGATTTGATGTGAAAAGAAAAAAAAGCCAGTTTGAGTTGGACCTGAATGGCGGGGACTTCATCTTCTCATTGAAGTAGCATCAAGAATAGTCCACAGCTTATTTTGAGCTTGCGTAATTTCAGGACTTGCATGTGATTTACAATTTTCCAGAAAAACCTCAAAAAAGTACATACGGTCAGAACCCTAAGAAAATGAAAGGAGATTTTGAAAATGCACGATTTTAAAAGCGTATGGTATCATTGTGTCTTCATGCTGGGTAACTTTCGTGCTGAAGATCTCCAGAAGAAAAAGGTTGCAGTGTTTTTTTAGTTTCCTGGGTTTTTCAATCTTCAAGGCTCCAATATCAATTTTCACTTCATAGTCCGGACCCTTGGTATATGCAACGGTGAAAGATTGAAAGCTAGAATTGCCATACACAGTTCTGAAACAATTTGAACACATCCCATGAGTGGGAAGATGCAGTTTCGGAAAATGATATTGATGAGCGGAAAGACCGAGACTTCAACCCGAAAAGCCACAGAAATAGGTGATAGTTCTCGGAACAATCTTACCTATATACCTAGGCGGGTCTTTCGAAAATCTATCATTTAATATGGTACTCAAAAGAGATTTGAGTGAGACACCACGGGCTTTGTGCTGCTTCTGGATTGGTCCCAAATACTGCTATCCCAAGACTTCCGGGTTTTCCGTCTAGAGCGAAACAAAAACTCTAGTCCACTAATTTTTGGCACTGCAGTGGTTATGTGGTCCTCTCAAAGCAGTCTTTCGTGGGGTCCTTTGGTAATATCAATTCACAATAATCTCTCTTGAATGCCTGTAAGCATCATCAGCATCTCAAATGAAAACATCTCAGAAGTATCGGCATCCAAAACGCTACGCGAATGTCTGAGTGAGAGTGAAAGGGAAGACCTAGCAAAATCTTGCTATCTCCTTTTGTTCGTCACAAGGCAAAACGCAAAAAAGGCCGTTTCCTTGAATCAAATTACACGTATCGTTTCCAGGTCTCACGAACGTTTCGAAAAGATTAATATGTCAGCCAAATGCCCCGTACGCTCGCTGCAAGTTCGGTGACTTATTCTGTCATCACTGGAGATGTTTTCTTATAAAGTTCCAATTTTAGCAAACTCATGCTTACTGGATTATTCATTATGCAGCAGCCACATAGTCTAATTCCTCATGGGCTGACTGAAGCTTACTCGAGTTGGCCACAAAGTTTAATTCCAAAATAGATAGAATGGAGTTTCGGAACGGGGCTGGGTCTTAAGTCTCTTCATTTTTATCTAGAATGTTGATTTTTCATTTGAAGTATCTGGTAAAAGAGCCTTTGCTGGTGTATGCACGTGAATAGCAGCTTACGTCGGATTCCGAAAAAATGCTGAACCAGAACATGAATGAGACGCTATAGACATTAAAGTTGATGACTGCGGAGACCGCAATAGGCTCGAACATGCTGCTTCATGTATCCTTGTGATGCTCGATCCGATCTTGCTGACAAGAATTCTAATTCTTTGCCTTCAAAAGTCACTCACGGTGGTTTTGGCTTCCTCGAAAGGCCATTAACGGGCCTATTGTACGAAGAAATGCTCCTTTTTGGCTAAACAACCTTGAGTATTGGTCCACATTACTATTCCCAAAAACTCCTCTCGATTACTACGTCCAATTACTACTCCCAAATACTACGTCCCATTACTATACTACTCCCAATTCCTACTCCCAATTCCAACTCGAATTACCACTCCCAATCACTAATGTAAAGCAGAGTTGGCAAATCTTGCGGTCTCATAAAGTGTTTTATTCAAGTCGGGAAGTAACATCTTTTCTAAATTAACTCCACTTTTTGTAGGCCACTGAACATAGTGTGGAATTTGTCAGAATCTTTACTCTGTATTACAGCAACAAACTAAAAAGGGCATTTCTTCGAGACCAAATTGACATCCTTTTGCAGCTGTCAGTCTCGGCTCCAACTTCAAAGCGACTTTTACCTGAAAGTTCGAGATGAAATTACCCACTAAGTATCCTCGAAGACTATCATCGAAGTTCATATCATGTGACACTGATCAACGAGTTTATTCATTATGCACGAGCAGCTTCATATATTTCATTTTCTCGTAGTGTCAACAGCAATTTTCAACAAACAAGCAAAAGGCGATAAATGAATGACTGCTTTGTGAGCGGATGGAAAGCCTTTATAAATTTTTTAGATTATCGGTGTATACAAACAATGAAAAGGTGCTACAATTCACCATTGTGTTCAAGTGCGGCGAGGCATTCTCACTTTTAATAAAAGTTAGTCTATTGTTATCAAGTCTTCGGATTTTGAAGAGTACAACAAAACAAATAACTTTTTCGATAAACCGATCACAGTTGGCGTTTACAAGTAGAAACGAGTGACTTTTTCACCGCTCACTTCAAACGAAAAAGTTACTTTCTTTTTTCAAAGAACCGTCGTACACCTTCTTCACTCGACTAAGCATTTTTTGCCTACACTACTTTGAAGTACTATGGTATGTGGCCCTGAATGTTATTCTACGCCACAAGAACATCTCAGATGAAGAAGCCAACATTTCGCATCAGACTGATCAGACAAAAAAAATTAAGAAAAAAAAATTTGGATAACCAGAAAGAATTCAAAGGGCATGTGTTACGTAGCAAACGTGCTTTCGTTGAAATTGTCGAGTAGCCCGTCGTGCATTAAGGTACTACACACATCCAATTAAAGTTGCCTGCGTATGATCCTATACGGTGGCCGCGATTTTTTTTTTATTTCGAGAAACGATATATTACTTTTGAAGTAGCTGTATCACGCTCATTATACAGATAATTCTGTTTGAGAAAGGGAAGAAAGATATTTTGATTGAAGTTTTTCACTCAATGAGCTTTTGACAGTATAAGGAGTAGATTTCACTTGGTTTGACCCAACCCATTGAAGTGCAACTGCACATAAAGTCACCTATAAACCGAGCTGATTTTGCGGACGCAAATTCCTTTGACGATCAATTAATTTCATAGCTATAAATAGTTGAAGATCCAATTTCAAACTCCAACCCTGTGGTTAGATACAAAAGAAGCAGTATTCCAAGAAGAGTGAATGTTGTAAGTTATTTAAATAATCGTACTATAACAAGATAATTCTGCAGACATGCGCATCGGCTGAAACTAGTTTTTCCCGAAAGCAAAGTTGGCACGTAACACACGTTTGCTAAGTAACAAAAAAAAACACATGTTTTCACAGTCCACCTCTTGTTCATCAATCACTCCACTCTTTGGTATTCTGTGTATAATACATAGTTTTTGTTTGCCGACTACGGCCCGCGGTCCTTTAGTACATATTATTCTTTAAAGAATAAAAAAAATTGAAAAAAACCAAAAAAAATTGATAACCCCTTGAAAAATTTTTGAAAAATCCGTGTAAAATCCTTGCAAAATCTTTGAAAAAACCCAAAAAATCTTTGAAAAAACTTTGAAAAATAAAAAAAATGTTTTTGGTCCAAAAAAAGTCCACACGCGTTTGGGCGGAGCCGTGCGTCTGAGCGGTCGGTCCATTGGGAGACACGGCTTCGAGGTATCAGAAACCCCGCGTTCGGTTTTCTCGTTTGGGTTTTCTCGTTTGGGTTTTCTTAGGTATAAATGACCAGGCGGGCCCAAAGTATATACCCAGTAGCGATTTTTCTATTGTCTGTATATATTTGGCAAATCATGCAGAAGACACCTCCCGAGCAATTGACTGTTCTGCAGCCGTTGCCCAAGTGGAACTTGAGTGCTCAAGAGATCTTGCAGAGTGCAAAAGACATTATTGCCTCGGACATTGCGTTCAACGACGGGATAGCCGCCATTGACGATCCGTCTGTAGAGAACGTTTTGGTGCCTACTATCACATATGAAAACCAACACTCACACAAAGAGAACGTCATCACCTTCTATCAGTACGTGTCCACCGACAAGGAGATCCGAGATGCCTCCACACAAGCCGAGCAAATGCTTGCACAGAACTCAATTGAACAAGGCTCGAGGCAAGACTTATTTTCAGTTTACGACAAATTATGGCAGAAAATCAAGGGCTCGGCCGGCGAAACCGATGACGAGTCGCTCAAGTTCCTAGAAAAAGTCGTGAACGGGTTCAAGAGAAGCGGCCTTGGTTTGCCGCCTCGTGAGCGGGACGAAGTGAAGAAGCTTCAGATTGAGTTGAGCAACTTGTGCACGATGTTTGCGAAAAACAACAACGAAGAAAACGGCAGTCTTGTCTTTTCGGAGGCAGAATTGGAAGGTGTTCCGGAACAGATCATGGAGCAGTTTGAGCGCACGGAGGACAACGGCACGGTAAACTTCCGGGTCACGTTCAAATATCCAGACATACTACCAGTCCTCAAGTACAGCAAACACCAAGCTACCAGAAAGAGGGCACATCTTGCGAACCTGAACAAAGTGCCCGAGAACGCAGCCATTTTAGACAAGATTGTTCACGTCAGATTCGAGATAGCTAAACTCTTGGGCTATGATTCCTACTCGGACTTTGTATTGGAGGACCGTATGGCGAAGTCCAAAGAGAATGTCATGTCTTTCTTGGAAGACTTGAAGCAGAAGTTGAAGCCTCTAGCAACCTCCGAATTGCAAACATTATTGAGGTTGAAAAATGAAGATTTGCAGGCCCGAGGAATCCCTTCTCAAGATACCTTCTATGCATGGGATAATGCATTTTATGACAACTTGTTGCTTGAGAGACAGTATCAAGTGGACCATCAAAAGATTCTGGAGTATTTTCCACTCAACGAGACAATTCAAAATATGCTTGGGTTCTACGAAACTCTATTTGATGTCAAATTCGTGAGAGATGAGACGTCACAGCCTGGCACCACTTGGCACGAGGACGTACACAAATTCGCCGTCTTCCAAGATATAACGCATGGAGATTCAAAGGCACAATTCATGGGCTGGATCCTCTTTGACCTTCATCCGCGCGAAGGCAAATATACTCACGCGGCCCATTTCGGATTACACACTGCTTATGTGAAGCCGGATGGTACCAGATCGCCCAACTACTCTGTGCTTGTTTGCAACTTCACAAAGCCGACTAAGCTGAACCCTTCATTGTTGAAACATGATGAGGTGACTACCTTCTTCCATGAACTAGGACATGGAGTGCACAATTTGCTTTCACAGACTAGGCATGTCAGGTTTCAAGGTACACACGTTCCTCGCGATTTTGTTGAGTGCCCGTCCCAAATGCTTGAGTATTGGACCTGGTCAAAAAACGAGCTCAAGAGACTCTCTAGCCACTACCAGACGGGTGAGCCCATTCCTGATACTTTGATCGATAAACTTATAAAGTCCAAGCACGTGAACACGGGCTTGTCGAACTCTCGCCAGTTGCATTTTGGTCTCTTCGATATGAATCTCCACAGAATCAGCTCGGAAGCTGAACTTGGGGCTTTGGACATCAAACGCCTTTGGAACGATTCACTCCAACAAGTTGCGTTCGTTGACAATGGCCAGCATGAAACCCTGGGTTTTGCGACCTTTGGACATATTGCTAGTGGATACGAATCCGGATACTACGGATATTTATATTCTCAAGTCTACGCGGCAGACATATACTACTCTCTTTTCAAAGCAGATCCGATGAATGTTGATAACGGTCTCAGGTACAGAGATATCATATTGAAGAATGGTGGGGCGAAAGACATTCTCGAGATCTTGACGCTGCTCTTGAAAAGAAAGCCAAACTCGAACGCTTTTTTCGAGGAGATGTTGAAGGAAAATGAACAAGGCGCTGTTCGAAATGACTGATACTAGATACCACACCAGGCTTGCCGCCTTGAAAGATGGGACCCCACTATGATACTTTGAATCTGCTTTCAAACTCACTATGTGCGACATAATAGGTATAAGAAAAAAAAAAATACTACAGCTTTGCATAATTGGTAAATGCATATAGAGAACTGTTCTCAGTGCTCACTATCCCGTGAGCCCGTCCATATCAAACCTGGAGAGACATGATAAATGCCAGATGAAATAGCCTGATCCAAAAGCCTGATCCACAAGCCTGATCCAAAAGCCTCCAAAAGCCTGATCCAAAGCCTGATCGGGACCAAAAAGGCTTTTCCAAAAAAAAAAAAAAAAAAAAAAAAGCTCAAATCGAATTTTGGCTCGTCAAGTTGCCGGCCCTTCCGGCCTCCAAGTGTTGGCGAAAATGAGCTTCTTTGTTTGTCGCCCAAAGCTCTTGGCGCAGCCTCCAAAACTAGGGTTCCCCAAACTGCAGTGTATCATCTAGTTTCATGGGAGTCGGGTTTCCGTTCGTCGAGATATTGAAGATAGGTGTCGTCTCTTTCAGCACTTCCAGTGCGGGAGGTGACCAGTCAAGATGTTCGTCTGAGGCTGCAGGTATGTAACAGTAGTCCGTGAGCATCAGTCCCAGTGTAAAAGAA
Source organism: Metschnikowia noctiluminum (assembly GCA_030578735.1). Classification (NCBI taxonomy): domain Eukaryota; kingdom Fungi; phylum Ascomycota; class Pichiomycetes; order Serinales; family Metschnikowiaceae; genus Metschnikowia; species Metschnikowia noctiluminum. The sequence continues at coordinate 3,764 of JAKTYO010000057.1, read as the reverse complement.
CTTACTGAAGGCATTTCAAATTGAGTGTGCGGAGACCCGATCCGGCGCCCTGCCTGATACTACTGAAATTCATGAGATTGATAGTAGGATCTCTTCTTCCAGTGTTTAGGCTAATTCCGCCTCGCCGCCCAGTAAGGAAATCTTTGAGAAGTGAATAGTGAAAAAAGGAAAACAAGAGAAACGAAGATAGAGAGATGCAAAAAAGAAGATAAGAAGATGTTCAGAAAATGTTCAGAAAATGTTTAGAAAATGTTCAGAAAATGTTCAGAAAATGTTCAGAAAATGTTCAGAAAATGATAAGGGTTTGATAAGAAATGCTCCACTTCACCAGTTTCCTCAATGTTCCCGCACAATGTCGACTAGACTCTGGTGTCGGCCCTGTTCGAATCTGTCATTGAACCTCTCCGCTAGGGCCTCATGTAATCTCTCTGTGCAAGAATCTTAAAAAACTTTTTCGTAAATGTCCTTGAAGTGGCCCTTCAAGAAAACCGTTTCTTCGGACAAAGACCATAAACCATCTTGGTGAATTTCTCCTCTGAGCTCCTCATTCTAAAGCCTGTTCTCCTTCTCGCCGCTTCTTCTCACCACTCCTTCTCGCCACCCCTTCTCACCACTCCTTCTCACCACTCCTTCTCACCACTCCTTATTGAATATAAACGGCTCGCTAAAGGCGTTATGAAGATTGGTCACCTTCCGGTCACCGAGACCCTGGATCCCCAGCAACCCATCGCCCAGCGTGGCCTGGAGCACAATATTCTTGAACGATTTACAGTTCGCAAGCAAATTCGCCACGTCGGTCTTATTCACAGCCCGCACAGTGGTCAACGTATTGGCGACACTGGAATGGTAGTCGGTTTTCTTGGTTCCCTGGATCGCCGAGTCGATTTTCGTGCGTGCCATTTCGTTCAGCTTCAACGCGGCAATGTAGGTGCCGGCCTCCTCAAACAGCCAGGCCACGACCATGGTGAGGTCGTTTTTGATGCACATCACCGAGAGTTTACGAAGCACTTCCTGGGGTGAGTCAATGTCCACCACCACGAGCAACACACGCAAGGCCTCGTCGTTTGCTTCGAAGTTGGTGGTGCTGCTTCCGCCCTTGAGCTTTTCGAGCCGGCGCCACACGTACTCGGGGCGGAGCTTGTGGTATTTCAAAGAGAGGAAAAGGACCTGCACCGTGGCATTGATATAGTAGTCCAGGAGAATCTGTCCATTGAAAGTCCAGGGCGTGAGTTTCATCTGCGGGCTTTCCAAAAGCGGGTTGCCTTTTTGCAGCTGTGCCACCTGCACCTGCGTGTAGGAGTGGACGCTGGCGGTTGCTGTTCTCCTGTTTGTTTTGTATGGACGAGGCTGTTCTGGATGAGCCAGCGCCCCATTTGTAGCCTGATTTGGAGCCTGATTTGGAGCCTGATTTGGAGCCTGATTTGGAGCCTGATTTGGAGCCTGATTTGGAGCCTGATTTGGAGCCTGATTTGGAGCCTGATTTGGAGCCTGATTTGGAGCCTGGTCTTGGCCCGAACTTGGTCTTGCCTTTGGATCAATTCCTTCTAGATTGCTACCAGGTTCATCATTTCTCGTAAACTTTGTCAGTAGTTCTTGGTCTACGAGATTCTGGGAGTCAGAACGAGACTTTTCTGGTCCGGACTCCGTCTCTTTTGGTGGATTTGAGCGCTCGGGTACGTTCACTTCATAGTCCTGGCGCATTTTCCGGACTCCGGCCAAAATACTGGCGAAGGAGGATTGGTCAATTTCGTCTCCCATGATGTTTTGGTAGCAAGAAGCAATACTGTGCAATATAGGCACGAAGAAGTTCGTTCAGTCCTACTCAATGGTCTCGTGTGCTTGATGTTGCACAGTGGAAATCGTGAGTCTTGCCGTAGTAATGAGACGCCGATAGCTTGAAGGATCAAGAAATTGAAAGGGAGTCGTCAGGCAAGAAAAGAATATTGAGAATTGGAATTGTCTAGTTCCTTGAACTGGGCCTTGGGCCTTGGGCCTTGGGCC